>CAUYRH010149156.1:0-21015 GCA_963574655.1 Perodicticus potto
GTTTGATCAGAGAGATTTGCAGTTATTCTAATATTCTTCCCCTTGTAGGTGATGGATTTCTTACGTCTGGATGCTTTCAGAATTTTCTCCTTCATATTAACTTTAGTGAACTTAATTATGAAGTGCCTGGGGGATGACTTATTTGGGTTGAGTCGTGCTGGGGTTCTGAATCTGTCTGCTATCTGAATTTCAGAATCTCTTGGCATGTCTGGAAAGTTCTCTTTCATAATCTCATAAAGAAGATACTCTGTGCCTTGTGATGCCACTTCATCATTTTCAGGTATCCCTATAAGGTGAATATTGGTTTTCTTCGAGTTATCCCAGAACTGTCTGAGGGAATGATCCATTTTTGCCTTCCATTTCTCTTCCTTTTTGTAGGTTTGGGAGCATTCAAAAGCTTTGTCTTCCATGTTCAGAAATCCTTTCTTCTGCTTGCTCTATTCTGTTGCTGAGTGATTCTACTGTGTTTCTTAGATCTTTGAGGGCTGCAACTTCTTGTCTCAATGTGTCAAAATCTTTGGTCATTTGGTCTTTGAATTCGCTGAATTCTTGAGACATCTTTTGGATTACTACTTGAAATTCTAGTTGCATCTTTTTCTTCCATTCTGTTGATCTTATTTGCTATCCAGATTCTGAATTCGATTTATGACATCTCAGCCATTTGTTTATGCATGGGATCTTGTGTGGTGTCTGCTTTGCCATTCCTCAGGAGGTTTGTCTGGTCTGATTATTCATATTGCCAGAGTTTTTACATTGATTCCGCCCCATGATTATTTTTTGCCATTTCCTCTGGCCATCCTCAGAGTTGGGGAGGCGTCTCTCCATGAATGGACTCTGGTGGGATCTCTCTATTGGTGGAAGATATTTGTAGGCAGTGACCTAGTGTAGCTCATCTGGGGCTGCTGCAGCCAGGGACTTGTGACAGTTGGAGCAGCTCTGGAGTGGAACGTGTCACACATGGGTCCAGCAGCAGGGCTGGGGATGGTGCCTACGTTTCAGGCAATGCCTGGCTCCCAGTGGTTTTGTGAATGAGAGTGGGTGGCTTCAGCAGTCTCTGGCCAGGCAGATGGCTCTGCAGAGAGGTAGGGAGGGCCTTGGAGGGAGGGCGTGGGGTCGTATGACTTCCCGATTCCCTGGGCATATGGACAGGCAGTGAGGAAGGAGGGAGGACACTGGAGGGAGGATGCGGGTTGTGCAGCTTCCCAAGACCTTGGCTGGGGCAGCATTGGCCAAGGCAGGCTGGGGGTCTTGGCAGTGTGGCTGGCGGCAGAGTCCCAGGTGTTTGCAGGAGTCCTTGGAGTGGGGCGGGGCTGGGAATCAAGGTGGCACAACTCCTGGCAGAGTCTCTCATGTCCGCTGATGTTGCAGGCAGATGGTGGGCCTGGAGCCCAATGTGGTATGGCCCCGCGGTGGGTTTGCTCCTGCCCTGTCACAGCCTCTGGAGTGGGGCAGGCCTGGGTCCTGAGGCTGTGTGGCCCACTGCAGCCCCTGGAGTGGGGTGGGCCTGGGTGCCAAGAAAGCACAACCCAGGGCGGGTTGCTCATGCCCACCAAAGTCTCTGGGGTGAGGCGGGCCTGAGTGTTGAGGCAGCGCAACTCCTGGCGGGGTGTGTCACATCTGCCGGTGTTGCAGGCAGGAGGTGAGCCTGGGTCCCGAGGCGGCATGGCTCACGGCAGGGTCGTACACTATGGTTCCTGGCTGTGGTTTGCTGTTCAGGAGGGGGAGGCTCAGTGCGGCCCCCCGAATCCTCACCAGGTGAGGCACTTGGTCTAGCAGATAGACAGTGGAGGTGCTGCTCGAGAACCTTTTCCCACAGTCCCAGCAGGGGTTAGGCTTCTGGTTCGTCAGGTAAGGGGGGGGCAGGGCATACTGGAAGTTCAGAATGGTTGGGAAAACCTTAGTTCAAATTTTCTGCCTAGCAAGACAGTGTTCAGAGTCACAGAGGGGGAGTAATCCACACTTCCCACAGTACTCTCCCGTGGGGTGGGACAAGAGGTCCACAGTTCACTGTTCATCTGGAGAAAGCCCACAGTAGTGGACAAAGAGAAAAAAAGAAACAGAAAGCAAAAAAGACCACAGCTTTCTTGGGGGAGGGGATGGATACTTTTTCTTTCAGATGAATTTTGTACCTGAGGCTTGCTTTCTTGGCGTCACAGCTTGCCTCAGCAGAAGTGATCTACAGCTATCACTTCTCTCTTGGCTGGGCTCTCAGTCTTCAGCTCAATTGGGCATTTTCTGGATGTTATTCTTCCCCTTTGTCAGGAGCCTCTCTTGGGAGCTCCTTCTAGTTGGCCATCTTCAGCCTGCTTAGTTTTTAATGAGAGAAGACAAGGAAATATAAAATTAAAAAAATATGTATATCATACTTTTTAACATCATTGGTAACAGGCACATAATCATTCATTGGGTTCTTATACAATACATTGCTGCATGTTATGGTAATATCAATAAATATTTTTCAATAAAAGGTATCATATATGGGCCTTGCCATGAAATAGTGGATTTAAATGCCTTTTGTTGTATATAAAGCAAGAAAGACTCTGTCACCAAATGATTTGCTGCTAATTTAGGATAATGAGTACTAAAAATATAATCTACTTTCACTTATTACAACAAAGAGAACAGTCTAATGTCAGAGATATAAAACCATCAAGACATTATTATTCTCTTCCCATATTTGGCTTGTTTCAATTGAACTCAATACTATGTTAAAACTATCAATAGTTTCACAGGCTCACATTTAATTCACAACTAAATTGAAGAAGGGGTGTTGAAGGAGGTTGGTTAGTTCCCACCTATCATGTACAATGTAGGTGTATATGGCATACTTCCTGAGTGGAAGACTCAATCACAGCTCAGACTTCACCTTACAAATATAAGCAATGCAACCTAATGGTATTTACCCTCATATTAATCACCCCCAAATTGAACTTTTTAAAATTGGGCAGTAAATACAATCAATTCATGCATTTCTTGAAAATTGTGGAAATATATACCATCAATCTATAGATATGTTCCCTCTACAGGAGCATAGTTTACATATTTGCTGGAGGAGGGCAATATTACAGGAAAGTGTTTGTGAATTACATTCGAGTTGAGTGAAGTTAGCCTGCTAGCATTTCCATGTAATCCTACACACATGTCTAGATGTGAATCTTTCTCTGAGGCTGTCCTTGATGTACAACAGGGAATTAGAAGTTGCTATAAGGAAATACTTTTCCTTTTTAAAATTTGTTTTTAAGATAGAATACGAAGGAAGAAACATCATTAGCATGACAGAAATAAGCACTCAGACAAAAAATACCACCCTACTTTTATTTCTTAAAAAATGGATAAAAGCACTGAAGCAGCTCTTAAGCAGATTATTCAAGAAGATCTTGATGGTGGTGGTATTTGGGAAGGGGGTTATCTTTACAAATAGTACATGAATTTTGAACAATTTTTCCTGTCTTCTGGATCATAGTCAAGCATTATTTTCTTAAATATCACTGACAAATGTTACTTTTTCTCATCTTGCCTTTGTAATTGGGGAAATATGCAAGGTACCAAAGCAAAGAACTTCTCTGATTTATGGAACCACTTCTAGCACTAATTAGTTTGCTGGAGGAAAATCTGGTGAAAAACTAACTGATAATCCTTTTTCCTGCTTCACCAACTCATTAGAAAACACATTTTAATTTAGAAAACTTCTTTGTTGAGTCTCTCCATAAAATTTTGAAGATCCTTCTTTTCTAGATTACTTCTTATTTCTCATCACTGCTAACATTTTTTTAAAACCCTAGTTTTGACTCTGTATTAGGATTCCAGTTGAGGATACATTCTATATATCTTCAGGTTGTATTTTGCAGATCACATCCTAATTCCAAATTAAACTTAATAGTAAAACTAGCTAGTTTATATGAACATACATGAAGTATGTCTAGGTAGTGCTGACTAGTACACAGCACAAGTGTAAATAATATAGAAGAAAACTATATTTACCAAGTATAAATTCATAATATTATTATTAAATAAGATTTATTCAAGATCACTATCCATTCATGTAGCAGACATATATATATATATATATATATATATATATATGTACAACATATGCAAAATTACCAAATTTCTTTTACTCTGTACTGGATTCATAATAAAAGGCAAAGGAAAAACATTTAAAATCAGGGAAATGCCACAGTTACTCACATGTGCCTTTGAAGTAAAGATGGATCTTTTTGTTCAATAGATTTATCTTCTTCTAAACTATTATTTGTTTAAGAGACCATTAATTTTACTCACTGGAGAAAAGTAGCATCTACCTTCCTATTCATTAATTCATTAATATTTTATTGGATGCTGACTTTGTGCCAGGGTCTTCAAGAGGTACTGAGGATATAATATGAATAAAACAGTCTCTACACTTGTGACACATACATTTTACCTTGAGTTGCCTATATGACAATAAAGTATAACCACAAAATGCAGTAATTTATGTAACAGATGAATACACACTTCTTTTCCGTCCTTTTAATAAAATAGGCCATGGTGTACAGTGGTTTAATACTATTAAGGTAAGTGGAAGTTCAGAAGATCCATCAGAGGACAAATTATATGTACTTTACCTTAATTAATAAGTGCAATTTCTGGTTGAAAGGAGGGATTAAAGTGATATGAAAGATACTTCATTTTGAATAAATGAAAAAGAGGCATGAAAATGGATAGAACATTTCAGAATAGAGATGAATGTCAGAAATAAGTGATGTAGTAGCATAATAGCTGCAGGGAGAGGTTAGCATGAAATATTCTTGGGAAATGCACAAGCGAATATTTGAAACTTGATTTGTGTGTGAGTGTGTGTGTGTGTGTGTGCATGCGTGCATGTGTGTATGGATGGATATGGGTCCTCACATCCATTGTGTATTTTGGGGTCTTTATGAGTAAGTGCAGCGTGATACTCATGTAACTTAAACTATTTTATATGTTCTATGCTATAGAAATATTTGATTTTTGTATTTATACTGAATTTGAGCACAGATATAACAAAAGAAGAGATATCACATGTAATTTATAAGTGAAGATAAGAAGTTAATAAAGGTAGACTTGGATATTCTAGGAAAAGATTGATGGTGGTTATGTTATGTGTGGACTTAATAGGAAAGCATCCACGCTAGTTATTTTTTACATTTCAAAATAAAGTACCAAATGATATTTTCAAAAGCGTTTAAAAAGCAAAAATGATTTCATATTATTACAAAACTCTGATAAGTGGCTTAGACATTAAAAATTGAAAGATATGGACAATGAGCATGAATATTACTGACCTAAGGAATAATCCTCCTCCTACTTACTGTTCTCAGGCCTTCTCTATAATGCACTTAGCCCTTATATTGAATTACATTTTATTCTTCATAATCTGTATCTTGAAAATTCAGATTATGACACTTGTTATGATGTCACTAATAGCCCAGATTTATATCCTGGGTTCTTTTCACCCACAATTTCAATTGCTTGCAAAACATGAGCCTAAATAATGCTTGCTTCTGAGTCAATTATTTGAAAATAGAACCCATAACATGAGATTTACTATGATACTCTTAACTTTGTAGTGAATTGAAGTGTTTGTAGCATCTGTAAAATTGACTGATAGTTTCTCATACCACCAGCAGTTCTACAGAGAATAAGACTTTTATGTTCATAAAAGCAGCAAGGTCAAACAACTACAAAAGGTGGACTGGAAATGCTACTTCTGATTTTGTAGAAACCTGAAAGCAGATTAAACAAATGCTTTCCTTAAAGAAAGTGAACAAAAGGGAAGGAAAATGCTGACAATAAGAAAGATAAGGAAAAACAGATTCAAGGGCCACTGATTTAAAACATAAATAGATGAAAACTCGTTTAGATAATCTAGTTAAGGTGTTTTAATATTTTATTTTGGCAGGTACAAAAATATACTACCATACATTAGAAAGAAATCACATAAGCCCATTATAGTCAAAAGGGAAGAAAATAATATTCATCTCATCTAGTTAGTCTGTTTGTTTATTCCTTAGAACTGAAACCAAGCTGTCGAATTTGCATGAGGAAATTCTTCATGTAATGATTAAAGAGTATGTCCTCCCTCCTCCCATAACTGTATATAAATGACTAAAATTTTCTCCCAAGCATAGCTTTGGTAAAGCATCTCATCCTTCCCTTTGAGATAACCGTTTTTATAGGCTCCTTTCTCACCTCCAAATAAGCAGCACAATTATTTCACATGAGTTTACTATTTTTCCAAAATAGGTTGACCTGAGCATGTCCATTTATAAATCATTCCCTCACTTCCTGCCTCTAGTTTTCAAGGGTCCTTAGGTGAAGCAGTAACTCCTTACTAACATTCTTGCTCAATCTTATCAGATAGTCACTAATTGTATCGAAGGCTATAATTCCTGATAGACAAATTTGCCCATTTGCTTTGTTCTGATTCCCATGATATTCCAATAATTGCATTGCACATTAGTATGATTCCAGGCATGCCTGTGGGGCTCTTCTTCTGAGATTCTTAATTAAACTTGTTCTAAATTAAAACAACCTTTGCTGAGACACTTGTTATACCAGCTTTACAAGCTTGCCTGGGACACAGGAGGCAATGCCACTATCAGTGGAAGCACGACAGAGGTAAGGACCTAAGCAGTAAACTTGATGATTCTTAGGCAGATAATTTACTACACCCACTAGACCCACTAATATGATGGAGGGAAAACAGGGAAGTAGGAGGATTAGGGAAGAATATATAATTCAGGATAAAGAATAAAAGTGTTATAATCTCAGAGAGCTGCTGCATCCTTCCTTCCAAAACAAACCAAAACAAAATGGAAACCAAAGATTTATTTTACAGTCCTAAGAATGTAGAAGAACCTGGAAGTTAAATAGTCAGCAAATCTTCTAGGTTTTGATTTATTTAGGTTAGTTTGGGCTCTTTTCTTTAAAGCCCCATCTCTTTTTAAAAAAATTATCTGTGTATATCTCCCATTTGATGATACCAGTTCATGAGCCATTTCTTCCTTATAATTCCGTGACCTCATATTCTCGTCATCCTCTGCTTAAGTCAGGAAAAGTATTCTTTAAAAAGTCATAGGGTCATTAAATTAGAAATGTTGGATTTTAAATCAAAAGTTTACTTTATTATGTTTCAAATAAGAAGCAGTATATTTAATTAAAGTATGTGCTTAAACTATCAACACAGTTTTACCATCTTAGTGGTAACTTGTTTATGCCAGTAGCAAAAAAGCCTGGACAGAAAGTGACCATGAAATTGTGAAAGATGTGTTCCACACCTTGTTCATAATTGAATATTTTTCCTTGTAAGAAGTGGTCCAAAGCCTTAAAGGAGTAAGTCAGTTGGTTCAAGGTCTGGTGAAAGTGGTGGTTCACAGAGTATTTCCAAGTCCAGATTGTGTAGCTTGAGCAGCATTTTTTGTGTGTGATTGCATTGTCTTGAAAGAGGATTGGCCTGTTCCTATTGACCAAACTTGGCTGCTTAATTGCAGGCGTCCTGGTCATCTCATCCAATTGGTTGTACATCTGCTATAATTGATTGAGCAGGTTTCATGACATTGTTATGGATAATGCCAGCACTGGATTAATTGTCAAAAAAGAATCTATTTTCATTACACATAACAATGTGGTGTAGAAATGGTTCACCTGTATGTTGTGACAGCAAAGAAAGGAAATCTTTATGATAATTTCTCTTCTGAATAGATGGAAATTAACCCATCTATTCAGCTTCTTTGTCTTGCCAATTTATTTCAGGTGGTCCAATACTGATGGAATGATAATGTCAAACCTTTCTGCTAATGCACACATAAGTTGAGTTGGATTCACTTACACTACAGCTTTGAGCTCATCTTTATTCACCTTGGTCTCAGGTTGCCCACATGGCTCATTTTCAAGACTATATCATCAGATTAAAACTTCTTAAACCACTGACATACTGTTGAATCTTTAGCTGAAACCTTTCCAAATACTTCATTGGTACTTTGAATAGTCTGCATTGCATTGGTTCCATGTTTCAACTCATATTCAAAAGTAATACAAATTTTTGACTTATCCATGCTTTTACAAACAATTGCTCTAAAAAATTGAGAAGATAATGAAACAACAAAATGTGCATTTGAAAGAATGAGGATCTACCTTTATAATTAAAAAAAAATAAGTGTCAAAATGAAACATGAGACATATCAACTGTCTAAGTTACTATTTAAGGGAATCAGACATTTCATACTTAATAACATAAATAATTTATCAAATAACATGAATATATAAATATTATAAGGTGTAAATAAGCATTTTCACAGAGTTATTTGTATTTTACAGACCTCAGTTTCATTCTAAAATAGGAGTAAATAGGGAGTGGGGAGGAAGATGACCAATGAAAGGCAAATATAGCCTTAGACTCCTACATGGAAGGAAAGATTCTGGACAGATTTGACCTCTGAAACTGAAGGAGGGGGAGCTGAGATAGGATGGAAGGTAGACAAGTACATATCATCTCGGCTCTGGCACCCTGCAACTATTAGAAAGAGGATCCTAGTGAACAATTCCAGGTACAAAGCCTAGAGGGAGGAAGTGAGGCTCTCCCCCAAGTAGGAGGCTTGTTGCAGGCTCTCTGCAAGAGAGTAAGGGACAAAAGACCTTTCATTTTACCCTATGGGTGAAAGCCACAAAATACTGGGCATCCTCCCGTAGAGAGGGCCCACCTGTGAGCCTAGGCATCATCCTGCCTAGAATAAAACTGAAGAAATACTCTCCCCACAATACTGTACTTTCAGTACATCCTTACCCACTTTCCTGGTGGCCTGAAAGTCTGCCCCCTGCAGAACCCAGAGTGTGTGGCCCTTCCCTAGGAGGTCTGGGTATTGTACTGACAGAGGTGCAAAAACAGTGATTCAAGTGAAGGCAGTGGGATGTGGGAAGAACAGGGACTTTGGGAGAGAGAAATGCACATGACATTGTGCTACAAGCAGCAGTGAAGACCCCTGTTTGGACTTGCAAGGGCAGAGCCTCTGATGCCGGGTTAGGACTATCATGGGCAAGTGAGCTCACCCCCATTAGGACTTTCAAGGGTGCAGTCACTGACCACTGATTGGGACTTTAATGGGCAGGGACTGAACCCTGCAGGGACGATCAAGGGTGGAGCAATTGACACCTGGTTTGGATGTTAAAGGACAGAGCTGCCAGTGCTCAGCTTGGACATTGAAGGATGGAGGCGGGGGCACCTGGTTTGAACTTTGAAGGGCAAAGCTGCTGGTGCCTGGTTAGCACTTTTGAAGCCTGGTGATTGAAGCCTGGTTCGGACTTTTAATGGCGGAGCCACTGGTGTCCAGTTAGGACATTCAAGAGCTGGGTGCTGATGCCTGGCTTGGACTTTAAAGGGCAGAGCCACTGGCACCCAGTTTGGACTTTCAAGGGTGGAGCTGCTGGTGCTCTGTTTGGACTTTCAAGGGCTGGCCACTGATGCCAAGTTTGGACTCTCAAGGGTGGGTAAACTGAGGCCCAGTTAGGACTTACAAGGGTGGAGGTACTGATGTCTTTGTCCTGACTGTGGCTAGTGATATTTCCTGAACTGGTGGTTCATTGGAAGGGACAAGTCTCCATCCTCTTGTGTATGCTGGTTGGAACTGTCTGTGGATTGCCACTATTGGGTAATTGGAGACTCTTTAAATTGTCCTTACTGAGCAGTGATTGTACTTTCTGGGTCAATCTTTTTAGAAATCTAGACCTAGGCTGTCCATGTGGGGATCTTCTGAGGTTGAGTGGTGGTTGTTTAAAAGTGAGAAAGGACTAAGTAGGTCTTCAAAGTCTCAGGCTATAGCTTTGAAAGGGAGCTTTGTAAGGGTGTAGGGGAAAACCCACAGTCATAAGCCCCAGCTCATTGGTTAAGGGTGGATTAACTCTACTTCCTGGGGCCCCCAATCCAATCTTACCCTACCACTTTAAATAGCCAAACTACAAAAAATACTCATGCGGCAGAGCCAGAGGAAGAACTCTGGCAATGTGAGTAATCAGAGTAGATCAACTCCCACAGGAATGACAAAGGAGGTAAAAAAGAAGATGCTATTCGTAGACAAATGGCTGAAAGTTCAGAAATAGATTTCAGAATATAGATGGCAAATAAGATCAATAAAATGGAAGAAAAGTTGGAAATAGAAATGTAAAGAGTAGTTTAAAAGTTGTCTCAAGAAATCAATGAATTCAAAGCCAAAATATCCAAGGATATGGACATAATGAGAAAAGAAATAGCAGAGCTCAAGGAAAAGAGAAAGATATTCAAGGAACTTCATAATACAGAAGAATCTGTCAGTAATAGAGTGGAGCAGGCAGAAGAAAGAATCTCTGAAGTTGAAGAAAAACCTTTTCAACACTCTCAAATGCTCAAAGAGGCAGAGAAGTGGAAATCAAAAACTGATCATACCCTGAGAGAGTTGTGGGACCACTCCAAAAGAGCAAACATTCGTCTTACAGAAATTCCTAAAGGAGAAAAGGATGGTCCTAAGGGGACAGACGCTCTACTCCAAGATATACTGGAGGAGACTTCCCAAGCATGGCAAGAGATACAGAAATTCAGATTGTAGACAGTTTCAGAACCCCAACAAGACTCAATCAAAATAAAACATCTCCTAGACACATTGTAATTAATTTTGCTAAAGTTAATATGAAGAAGAAAATTTTGCAAGAAGCCAGACATAAGAAAAGCACAACCTACAAAGGGAAAAATATGACTTCAGATCTCTCAGCTGAAACCTTTCAAGCCAGAAGAGAATGGTCATCAACCCGCAATCTACTAAAACAAAACAACTTTCAGTCCAGGATTCTGTATTCAGCTAAACTGAGTTTCATTTGTGTTGGAGAAATGAATAATTCACTGACATGCACATGTCAAGGAAATTTACCATAACTAAACCAGCTCTCCAGGATATTCTCAGACCCATTTTTCATAATGACAACCACAATGGTCTACCACCAAAGTAAACTCACCCAGAAATTAGTGAACAAAACCTAACTTCCACAATGGTGAAAGGATTAAAAATATCCACTGGATGTTTGAAAAACATGATGCCTAAAGCATTACCATACCTATCCATCTTCTCAATTAATGTTAATGGCTTAAATTATCCTCTAAAGGGGTGCATACTAGCTATCTAGATACAAAAACTCAGGCCAGAATCTGTTGCATACAAGAGTCTTACTTTAAAGGATAAAAAATGGCTCAGGGTGAAGGGATAGACATCTATAATACAGGAAAACTGAAATCAGAAAAAAAGCAGGTGTTGCAATTCTATTTGCAAATACAATAGGTTTTAAACTAACAAAGATAAGGAAAGATATGGATGGACACTACTTATTTGTCAAGGGAAACACTCATGAAGAGATTTTGGTATTTAACATTTATACACTCTACCAGAATGCTCCTCAATTTATGAAGCAACCCACAACAGATATGAACAATTTGATATCTTTCAGCACTATAATAGCTGGAGATTTTAACACACCTTTGGCCATTCTGGATAGATCCTCCAAGAAACTAAACAAAGAAACAATAGATATAAATAAATTTGACCCTGGAACAAATGGACTTAACAGACATCTACAGAACATTTCATCCTTACAAAACTGAATATACATTCTTCTCATCAGCCCATGGGTCATCCTCCAAATTAATCACATCTTAGGACACAAGTCTCACCTCAGCAAATTAAAGGAATAGAAATTTTTCCATGTATCTTCTCAGACCATCAAGGAATAAAAGTTGAACTCAACAATGACAGGAATCTTCATCCTAAAACGAAGCCATGGAAACTAAACAACTTTATGCTGAATGATAGCTGGGTCAAAGACAAGGTTAAGAAGGAAACCATCAAATTTTTAGAGCAAAATGACAATGAAGACACAAATTATCAAAACCTATGGGATACTACAAAGGCAGTCCTAAGAAGGAAATTTATAGCATTGTAATCTTTCATTAAGAAAACAAGGAGAGGAAGTCAACGACTTAATGGGTCATCTCAAGCAACTGGAAAAGGAAGAACATTCCAATCCCAAACCCAGCAGAAGCAAAGAAATAATGAAAATTAGGGTAGATTTAAAAGAAATTGAAAACAACAGAATCATTCAGAAAATCAATGAAATAAAAAGTTGATTTTTTTGTAAAGAGTAACAAAATTGATAAAGCTTTGGCTAACCTAACCAGAAACATAAAAATGAAATCTCTAATATCATAAATCAGAAACACTAAAGGAGAAGTAACAACAGACACCTCAGAAATTCAAAACATCCTCTATGATTACTACAAAACACTCTATTCTCAGAAATATGAAAATCTTAAGGAAATGCCACCTTCCTAGACTCAGCCAGAAAGCTTAATATATTTTGAATAGACCTCTATCAAGCAATGAAATTGCATCAACTATACGAAATCTCCCCCAAAAAGAAAAGTCTAGAACCAAATGGCTTCACATCAGAATTCTACCAAACTGTTAAAGAGGAAGTGGTACATATATTACATAACAATTTCCAAAACAGAAAAATAAGGAATACTTCCCAAAACATTCTGTGAAGCAAATATCACCCTAATTCCTAAACCAGGAAAGGACCCAAGAAATAAAGAAAACTTTAGACCAAAATCATTAATGAATATTGATGCAAAAATACTCAATAAGATCCTAGAAAACAGAATTCAACAACACATTAAAAATATATACAGCATGATCAAACTGGTATTATCCTAGGGTCTCAAGGTTGTTTCAACATATGTAAATCTATCAATATAATACATCACATAAATAAACTAAAAAACAAGGACCACATGATTCTCTCATTTGAGGCAGATAAGCTTTTGATAATACCCAGGATCATTTCATGATCATAGCACTTCAGAAAATAGGCTTATATGGGTCATTTCTTAAACTGATAGAGGCCATCTACAGCAAATCCACAGCCAAGATCATATTGAATGGATTAAAATTGAAAACATTTCCACTCAGATCTGGAACTAGATGAGGATGCACTTTGTCTCCACTGGTATTCGACATAGTAATGGAAGTCTTAGCCATTGCAATCAGGCAAGAGAAAGTGATCAGGAGTATCCAGTTAGGGTCAGAAGAGATCAAACTGTCATTCTTTGCAGATGATATGATCTTATATCTGGAAAACCCCAGGGACTCAACAACAAAACTCTTAGAAGCGATCAAGGAATTCAGCAGCATCTCAGGATACAAAATCAATACTTACAAATCAGTAGTTTTTACATATACCAACAATAGTTAAGCTGAAAATATCATCAATAACTCTATTCCTTTTACAGTAGTGCCAAAGAAGATGAAATATCTGTGAATTTACCTAACAAAGGACATAAAAGATCTTTATAAAGAGAATTACGAAACTCTGATAAAAGAAATAACAGAAGATGTTAATGGAAAAACATACCATGCTCGTGGCTGGAAAGAATCAACATTGTTAAAATGTCCATACTACCCAAAACAATCTACAGGTTTAATGCAATCCTTATTAAAGCATCATTGTAATACTTTGAAGAGCTCAAAAAAATAGTAGTCCATTTTATAAGGAATCAGAAAAAAAAAAACCCTCAAATAGCCAGTACATTACTCAGAAATAAAAAGAAATCAGAAGGCATCATGTTACCAGACTTCAGACTATACTATGAATCTATAGTGATCAAAATAGCATGGTCCTGGCACAAAAATGAAGAGATAGATATATGGAACAGAATAGAGAACCAAGAGTTGAACCCAGCCACTTATTGTCATTTGATCTTTGATAAGCCTATCAAAAGCATTAATTGGGGGGAAGATTCCTTATTTAAAAAAATGGTGCTGGGTGAATTCGGGGACAACTTGTAGAAGACTGAAACTTAGACCCTCACCTTTTACCATAAACAAAAATTGATCCTCACTGCATAAAAGATTTAAACTTAAGTCAGGAAACTATTAAAATATTAGAAGATAATGCAGGGAAAACTCTCGAAGAAATTGGCCTCGGAGAATATTTTATGTGGAGAGCCCCCTTAGCAATTGAAGCAACACCAAAAATATATGACTGGGATCTGATCAAACTAAAAATCTTCTGCATGGCCAAGAGCACAGTAAGTAAAGCAAGAAGACAGCCCTCAGAATGGGAGAAGATATTTGCAGGTTATGTTTCTGACAAGGGTCTGATAACTAAGATCTACACAGAATTCAAACTAATCAATAAGAAAAGAACAAATAACCCTATTTCCTTGTGGGCAAGAGACTTGAACAGAAGCTTCCCTGAAGAAGATCTGTGCATGACCTACAAATACATGAAAAAATGCTCATGAACTTTAATCATCAGAAATGTATATCAAAACTACTTTGTGAAAGGTTCTGGACCCAAGGATAAAATCAAGCTGAGACCTGAGATGAAAGGAAAATGGAGATCCAATTCATGTGATTAAAGTGGCTTTTATTCCACCTGGAGTGCAGGTGGGGTGAGATTCAGGACTAGGGACAAATTCACATGTGGGCTATGCTGGACAGGGATTTAAAGGGTTAGGGTAGCCAGGATTGGTGGCATTCCTATTTTATGTGAGGTACATGAGTCTCACCCTTCCTGAGCAGGTCATGAACCTGACCCTTTCTGGGCAGGCCATGAACCTGACCCTGCCTGGGTGGGGCAAGTTTCTTTGGGCAGGTACACTTGATTCTATCATACCAGCCTCTTTAGTTTATTATAAGGAAGTAGGGTGATGGGCATGGCTTCTCTTTGACTACTTCTTGTTGGGGGAGGGGCTGTGTGGGCTGCCTGTTTAAAAAAAAGAATGGGAGGGGTAGAGGAATGGTATTTACAGGAATTCTTTGGTTTGTCTTCAGTTTGAGGTGGTTAGTATTTAGTAGGCGGTGACATGAGCAATTTTCAGGTGATTGTTTGTTCAATAAATTGAGAGATGAAGCAAGGAATTGCTGATCTAACTAAGAATGAGAAGGATTATAATTAGATATTTTATTATCAATTGAGATTGATGAGAAAGGGGAGAAAGGCCAGAATCGATAGGAGGGATAGCCAGAAGAAAAAAAAAGAAGGAGGAAGAAAATTAAGATTTTTTAGGGAGAAAGTCTTGGAAGGTGCCCTGTAGCCACAGATTTTTAGAGGCTCTAAGAAGGCCATTCCAACTTTGAATGAGTGAGAGTAGCCAGGCATCCTGAGAAAAGTTATAGGGAAAAGAAAAAATTGGGGAAGGAATAGTACACATTCATTAGGGAGTGGATTCTTCAGGGATCCTAGTGAGTTTAAGGTGGTGGGGGACAGTACTTGTGACTTCCTGTGATAGGTCTTCAGTGTTGGAAGTTTTTCTGTAAAACACAATTTTATTTGGGATAGGTGAATTCCAACTGTGGGTTCCACAAGGTGAACATCCGTGGGAGATTTGAGGAAAACTTGTTGTCCTGCCAAGTGCTCTGTGACTTTTTCTGCTGAGGGTTGGGGTAAAAGGTGATTAATTGTTTTCCTAAGTTGTTCTCTAGTTTCCTGGAGGATGGGAAAATAGTTTCCTATAATAGAGTGTGGGGGAGGGCTGGTTGCCTAGAATAATAGGTCTGCCATACATCATTTCAAAAGGGCTAAAAAGGGGTTTGCAAGGGGTAGAAGGAATGCATAGTAAGGCGATGGGGAGGAGGTCTGTCTTGGTAATGGAGTGAGCAGTGGGCTTAAAGGAACTGTCATCAATAAACCAGGTGTCTTCAGGATTAGGTAAGGGGAAAAAAATATTTGGAAAAGGGTGTAGTGTTACAATAGGATTTATAGGGAGATCATTGAGAAAATGGAGGGGTTGTTGGGGAGGGGTTGGAGAGGAGCAGGAAGGGTAGTGAGAGGTGGGAACCAGCGGGAATCGTCAAGGTTGCTTGCATTTTGAGAGAGTATCTCCACCTAGTAGGGGAACATTACATGAGGGAATATTAAGGAATGAATTGGAGAAAGAGTGTCCAGAAAGTGTGCACCAAAGAGGTGGAGTAACATGGGGGTAGATTACATTATCATTAATATTCATCAGAAATATCTCTGTTTGTTCTAAAGGACCTTCATATAAGATGGCAGCATGGAAGAGGTTGCTCCCATGTTTGTTAAAAAAGAAATTGGCTTACCTTCCACTAGCAAATTTCTCTGGAGTTTCAACTTTGTAATTATCCAGGATACACTCTGATCCTCTGGGAACTGTGAATCTTCAACAGCTAGGCCCAGAAGGTCAGGAAATTCAGGCACATTTTGGGGGCATCCGTGAACCAGGTCCTCAGGAGAACATGAGCAGAATTTTGCCTTATTCTGGGAATGTCTGCAAACCAAATTCTCAGAAGAACTTAGTTTGTTAAACTTCTAGTGAGGCTTTCTGCAGGTTGAGCACAATCTTTGGGGCGGTTTTTACTTTGGGCATAGTTGTGCCCACTGACCTGGCCTGTCACATTTAAAACACAGTTCTGGGGGAAATCTTAGTTTTTTAGAGTATCCTGGGGAATTCTGAGAAACTGCCAGGTTTTTCCTAATGGCAGAAGCCAATGACTGGAATCTTGACAGCTGCTGCCTTTTAAAAGTGTCCTCACAATTATTAAGGGGCAAGGGAGGGGAGAGGAGAGAGGAGGTTCAGTGGAGGCAGGGTAATTGGCAGGGCCACACCTATGGTGCATCTTAGAAAGGTACAGGAGAAACTTACTAAAAGCAGAATACAAATGTCTTCATATAATAACTAAGAAAATGCCATGAAGGCTATGTTGAACAGTTTGTTGAAAATATTTCAGATTAAACCAGCACATTGTACCACTTGATTGCACTAATGTACACAGTTATGATTTAGTAAAAAAGTAATTAATTAATAAAAAACTTTAAAAGCCTGTACTAGAGTGGCTAAGGCACCAGCCACATACATGGGAACTGGCAGGTTTGAATCTGGCCTGGGTCTGCCACACAATGACAACTACAACCAAAAAAGAGCCGGGTGTTCTGATGGGTGCCCGTAGTCCCAGGTACTCAGGAGGCCGAGGGAGTAGAATCACTTAATCCCAGGAGTTGGAGGTTGGTGTGAGCTGTGACACCACAGCACTCTATCCAGGACGATAGCTTGAGGTTCTGTCTTAAAAAAAAAAAAAAAATTCAGGTCAATAAGATCTCTTTGAGGCGTTTGGGGGCCTTGAGGAAATTTTTTGAGGTTTTTCTGGATGTCAGATACAGACTGAGAGATAAAATGCATGTTAACAATGAGTCTTCCTTCATAGCTCTCTGGGGATAGGGTAAGTACATAACTAGAGAGCTTTATTAAGATGAGCTAAAAACTGGGCAGAGTGTTCATCCCGTTTGGGGGTAATTTCTTTTAACTTATCATAATTGACAGCTTTATGGGCTGCTTTCTTTAGCCCCTCTAAGAGACACTGGACCATGTGATTATGGAGGCAGACTCTAGTAGCATCAGTTTAGTAATTCCAATTGGGGTCCTCTTGCGGAACAGCTCTAGTGCCTTCTGGCTGATTTTGATCTATTCTGCATAGGTCTTCAGCATAAATTTGGGTTTGAGTCCAGACTGGTTCTCTTTCCTCCGAAGTTAGAGTGGAGGTGAGGATAATATTTAAATCATGCCAGGTTAAATCATATGATTGAGTTAGATATCTAAATCCTTGAGAGTATTTTTTGAGATCCATAGAGAATGACCCTAACTTTTGATTTATGTGGGAGAGGTATAAAAGAGAAAATGGGACATGAACCCTGACAATGCCTTTGTTCCCTCAATCTCTCTTAGAGGGTATAGAGTTTGTAATATTTTGGAAGTGGGAGGTGCAAAGGTGTGGCCAGACCTAGTATGGGGTGGGGAAACTGGGTCTGGCAAATTTTTCCATTCCAGGTTCACCATTTTTTTCTTTTATCATGTGTTGGGGAATTGGAGAAAGGGGAGCGGGGTGGAAGTTGGAGAGGGAGGAGGAGGGGTGGAAGTTTGCCTATAAGGAGGAAGTCAAGGAGGGTGGTTATTTGGAGGTATTTGAGCAAGGAGAATTTGAGAGGATTCACAGGACGAAAACAGGGAAGGAATATTTTGGAGTGTAAGAAATTAATGGATGTAAGGAATTGCTGACCATTTGGCTAATTTGTGACAGTAATTTTTGAGATTAGTGAGAATTGAGGTATCAAAGGTGCCATGTTTAGGCCAATGTGAATCATTGCCAAGTTTGTACATAGGCCAAGCGATATTACATAGAAAAATGAGGCGTTTAGGTTTTAGGTCAGGGTAAAGACATAGAGGTTTGAGGTTAGTTAGAAGACAGCTTAGAGGTGAAGAAGGAGGAATCCATGACTGAATGGTGCCCATAGTAAAAACTGGAGGAAGAAAACAAATGAGATGAAAACTAACACCAGGAGGCTATTTGCAGAAAATAAAGGAAATTTAAGGACTGATAAAACAACGAGACTGCAGTAAAATAACCAAGACTGCAACAGAGAGGGCGCCCTCTGCTTTTGGTTGTTGGCGGAATTTAGGCCTCCAGGAAGATCCTAGATGAGTGAACCTGGTTCACTGGACAAAATTACTGAAAACAATCCAAACCCACAGTAAAGTTAGTGAGGCTGGCATCGGTAGATTAACTGGACTCTCCACTTATGACTTCCAGTTAGAAGAGGGCAGTATTTCTGTACATGACCTTAACCAGCCAGAGGGACCTGGGCCCGCAGTAGGGACCAGGGAGTAAAATGAGGAAAGGGCAATTCAGCCTCTACGTGTGAGCAAAAGGAGTTGAGAGAACATATAAAAATATTCAAGAGCACGAAAAGAGGCAGGGGGAGGAAAGAAGTGCAGAAAATTTTTTTTTGATAAGAGCTCACCTCATTACAAAGTAGATGAATGTTAGGCAAGGTCAGAGTGCACGGTTACTCTTTGTCTCCTGGGAATATGGGTCCATTTAGTTAGGTTAGGTGGGGTATATTTTCAGCCCCCCACAAAGGAACTTCTCCCCAATCCAGGGTTTCAGCACCAAATGCAAAGTTCTGGACCCAAGGATAAAATTATTCTGAGATGTGAGATGAAAGGAAAACAGAGTTCAAATTCATGCAATTAAAGTGGCTTTTATTCCACCTGGAGTGCAGGTGGGGTGAGATTCCAGACCAGGGATAAATTCACACGTGGGTTATGGTGGACAGGGATTTAAAGGGTTAGGGCAGCCAGGATTGGTGGCATTTCTATTTCCTGGGAAGGACACAAATCTGACCCTTTCTGGGCAGGCCATGAACCTGACCCTACCTGGTTGGGGAAAGTTTATTTGGGCAGGTACATGTAATTCTATCACTTTGAAATATCATCTAACTCCACTAAGATTAGCCCATCACAAAATTCCAAAACTTCAGATGTTGGCGTGGATGTGGAAAGAAAGGGACACTTCTACAGTGCTGGTGGAAATTCAAGCCAGTACGTCCTTTTTGGAAAGAAGTTTGAGAATACTCAAGAAACTAAATATAGACCTTCCATTTGATCCTGCAATTCCTCTACTAGGTATATACCCAGATGATCAAAAATCATTTTACAACAAAGACATTTGCACAAAAATGTTCACTATTGCACAATTCATATTTGCCAAGTTAGTGAAGCAGCTGAAGTGCCCATTGACCCATGAATGGATCAACAGACTGTGGTGTATCTATACCATGGAATACTATGCAGGCATAAAAAAGATGGAGACTTCACATCTTTTATGTTTACCTGGATGGAGCTGGAACATATTCTTCTTAGTAAAGTATCTCAAGAATGGAAGAAAAAGTATCCAGTATACTCAATACTATTATGAAACCAATATATAATCATCTACACGTTCATACAAATGATAAACGAAAACTATAGTCAAGAATGAAAGAGGGAAGAGGAGGCAGAAGGGATGGGGAAAGGGGAAATGAAGAGGTTGGAAGTTATTTGGTGGGACCTCATCTATTGTGCATAAGGCAATAGTACATTTTAAAACTATTAAGAGTAGAGTATAAATATCTCACCACAACAAATAAGTCAGATGATAGTTATGTTAACAAGTTTAATGTAAGCTTTCCTCATTGTATATTAAATTAGCACATTGTACCCCATAAAGGCATTAATGTACACAGTTATGGTTTAATAAAATAAAATAAAATAAAATAAAATAAAAGATTATTGAATATCCACAAAAAATGAGTAAATATTTTAAAAGTTTCAAACTTGGGGGGTGGAACAAAATGGCAGACTAGAGACAGCTTCTTTGTAGCTGTGTGTGATGAGATTGGGGACAAAAGACTCCAGGTATCTCTGGTTTATGGGCTCTTTCCAGAAGCATCTCTTCAGGGGCACAAGGAGGCAACAGGACTCTTCAGAACTCCAAGAGGACTACAGAAGCATTGGAGAAGTGGCAGAAGGGCAAGTACCTGTGTTCCCCCAGACACCACCCAGTGCAGTAGCAGTGGTTACAGTCTACATATAGAGAAGGCCTACCCTGCTGGGTTTCTTTCTTTCTTTCTTTCTTTTTTTTGGGGGGGGACCTGAACACTTGCTTTCGTTACTGTAATAACCAAGCCCCTGCCCCTGCACCAAGCCCCCTACCCTTGCTACTAATCCCCCAAGCCCATAGATTTAAAGGAATAGAACAAACCCTTTACCCTTCAAAAGAGAAGTATTTTGTGTCTCAGCCATAACCCCCACTAGGGTGGAGGAGCTAAATTCTGGGAGAAGAGATAAGCAGGGAGGGGTATGTTCTAAGGAAGGGAGGGGTATGTTCTAAAGCCCCTGGTGCAATATCCTCTGGTGGAAAGTCCCGAATTCCTAGGAAACTTATACAACTCTTGTGCCTTGTGATGTATCTTGTGATTTATGAACTGATATGTGCCCCCTACCCTGAGACCCTGCCTTAATTGCTAAGATTAGCTTCTGTATTGCGCTAGCTTGCTTTGCTGACCATGCAAGAAAAATGGTGTAAGAGGATTGCCCACCTGGCATTCGGGGCTGCATGCCTTTATGGTATCAGCCCCCTGCAG
>CAUYRH010149157.1:0-19308 GCA_963574655.1 Perodicticus potto
TACACATTTCTTTACAAATGATGAATACACAAGAATACAAAATAATCACCCAAAGACGTAGTCTACACTTGGGTTCACTCTTGGTGTTCTATATTCTATGTCGTAGATTCCATTTAGTCAAATGCAGAATGGCATGAAACCACTGTTAATAGTGTCCAGACAGAGTAGTTTCACTGCTGTGAGAATCCTGTGTGCTCTGGCTGTTTATTCCCCCCTCCCTGCTAACCTCTGGCAACCACTGATCTGTTCCCTGTCTCCACAGTTCCACCCTTGTAACCCAGTTTGAATCACAACGCTATGTAACCTTTTCAGATTAGCTTCTGTCACTTAGTAATGTGCATTAAAGATTCCTGCATGTTTTTTCATGACTTGATAATGCATTTCTTCCTCCCACGGAATAATATCCCACTGTCTGGATGGATCACAGTTTATTCATTCACCCACTGAAGTACAAGTTAGTTGCTTCCAAGTTTTGGGTAATTATGAATAAAGCTGTTATAAACATCCATGTGAGCAGGTTTTGTGTGGACATAAATTTCCTGCTCTTTTGAGTAAATACTGAAGAGCCAGAGAAGTTATTTTTTGAAATACACTTCATGTTGGTGTTGTCAAGACAACGATAAAAGAATGCTAAAACTTCTGGGTGGAAACATGAGGAGAAAGAGGATGTTTACACAGTCTCAAAGAAGCCTCTCACTAGAGTGCTCATTAAACACAAAGGAAGAACAGGAAGTTTACAGAGCAGAACAAGAAGTGACCACCTTATAAGGAATAACATAACAAAACAACATTATAAGCTATCAGAGGCTGTGCCCAAAAAGCACAACACAATTTCTGTAGCATTTCTCTCTAAAGGCATAACCTGAATATAATCATGAAGATACTTCAGACAAATAGAATCTGGACAATGTTCTACAAAATTACCAATCTCCGCTCCTCAAAGAAAAACAGAGGAACTGGTCCAGATATTTTTTAAAAAGCTAAGGAAAGACATACATATGCAACAATTAAATGTAAAGCATGATTCTGGATTAGACACTAAATCAAGAAAAACTAATCCATTATGACATGCATTATTTAGCCAAGAAGCAAAATTGAAATTTAAACTGTAAATAAGAGAATAATTGTATCAACATTAAATTTGCTGAATTTGATATCTGCAGTGTCATTTTATGAGAAACCGTTCTTGTCCTTAGAAAATACGCACTGAAGTGTTTAGGAGAAATGTAGTGTAACATATGCAAATTTCTTTCAAAAATTTTGGAAAAATAATGTATACAAAGAGAGAGAAGAAATATTCCTTAGATCAGCTTCTAATATTTTATCTTTTGTGCTTTCAATGTCATGAAAATATCTTCGAGTTCCTTTTTTTTAACATTGAATTTAATGTTCAATGTTTGCAGGCACCTAGGATATTTTATCGTTTTTTCCTACTACCATTTTCTTCGTTTATGTTGATGAGTTCATCTTCACTAAGATTGTCTGGTTGTACATGTAGAATCTCTTGAACAATGGAGGTTTCAAATTTCCCACACTCAGATTTTTCTTTTATAACTCCATTTATGATTTCAAATGAATTCTACCTCCAGTGTTTATGGGTCAACTTCTTTCTTAGATTTACCACTGTTTTTAAGTCACATTTATTATTGGGAGATAAAAAGACACCAAATTTCTTCCTCTGCTGTTTGTGTGAGAAATAACAGATGTGCAGGGGCCAATTGCTGGCAGACGTTGAGAGAAGTAACGTGACTGGCCATTGATCACAGTGCAGACCTTTTGGCTATTTAGCGATTTGTGTAAAGAGATCTAGTAGCAAGCTGTGTATTTTATAAACCACTCCCAGTTACTATCAGAAATACAAATCTATATCTATCTCTTTACCTATATTCCAGCTTTGATTCTTTGAAAGTTCTTTTATCTATTTCAAGCCAGAAAAGGAACAGTAAACATTATTCTACCCGCTACCAGTTATCATTACTTTCTAATAAAACTGATTGTATCTGTGAATTATTCACAGATACAAATAAGCTTTAAAATATAGTAAAAAAATAATTGATAGACTGGAGATTGCCTAAAGATTTCCTGCCAGATATTATTGAAAGAGAGTATATGGAAAGCTAATTTATTAGCCTACTTTTTAAGGACCTTTAACTTACAAAACACGAGAACTTTGTCAAATGCTGTTTTTAGACTTGGTATCTGAGCTGTGTTAGGTGCCTAAGGATAATCATTTTTAGCAAGGTCATAAATAAAATTATTCCAAAAATGAAAAATTGTATGAATAGGATCCACAGTTCATCATATATATATATTTTTTTTGCAATTCTGATCTCTTAAATCACCAGTTGCTTGATAAGGGCACCTAAGAACAAATGCACTGATTTCTATATGCCTTGAAGAATATCTGCAATATTTCATTTGTCAAAATTTTAATTTTATACACTCTTGGAATCTTAGATTTCTTTTTAAATCCACTTAAGGTCAAGTCTGTTTTTGCAGCATCCCAGGGATCTGCCCAACTTCCTATAATGGGCAAACTCTTCACCCTCATTCAGCAGGGACAGAATGTCTTTGGTAAAAATTTTGTCAGTCTAATGGGAACTATCCACATAGCACCAATAATCTATCTTCCTGCAAGACCGCGGAAGAAAGATACTATGCTTATAGTAATCACAACTGTGATAACAGGTAATGCAATATTTGTCTATTAGCCCCCTCCAATGTTGGATAGGCACAAAATAAGCCTCACTCTTGGGTATGTTTCTAAAATTAAACTACACAAATTAAAACTCCTGAAAGAACAACGTGTCAGCCAGTTTACACATTTGCAGAAAGCATTTTATAGAAGGACGGCTTTACCGCCCATTGGTAGGAAGATACCAGGCCCTTAATTTATTTAACAAATCTTTTACATGCCTATTATGTGAATCCTTGAGAAGATAATATCAGGGAAATGAAAGTGGGAAACTGAAGCAATTGCCCCTGAAAAAAGCACAACTTTGAATTGTTAATCATTTCATCAATAGTTAGGTCAATTACTGCAAAGGTTCTGCAAATGCAAGGGTAGAGCAGGCACTATTTATTGACTAAACAAATGTGTTACATTCCAATGTATTACGATTTCTTCATGTAGATAGGTGTCATTGAGAGTGACCAAATACAAACTGCTTCTGAATTATCATCAAATGCATATCAGCTCCTCACTGCCATGTGATCTCTGACTCATTGGACAGCAGAACTACAAGTACTAGGAAGGGAAGAGTATGTGATACATACTTAGGCATAAAAAGAAAACCCCATATTTTGGAATGGTAAAGACTACTGACACAAGAAATGTAGGCGTGAAAGCTTTGATAAGGAAGGGGTCATAGTTATTGAGCTTGACCCATGCCTGGGGGAGATGGGACTATTACCAGAAAATGCATTCAGAAATAAGAAATCTTGCACAAAAAGAAAAAAGCAAGAGGCACAATACTACCTGACTTCAAATACAGGTGGTCTCTGACTTTCCATGGTTCAAAGTAGGATTTTTTAACTTTATAGTGGTGCAAAGTGATCACACATTCAGTAGAAACTGTACTTCAAGAACATCTAAAATCATTGTTTTTCATTTTCAGTACAGTATTTAATAAATTGCATGAAATATTCAACACTTTATTATAAAATAGGCACCATGTGTTAGATGATTTTCCCCACCTATAGGCTATTGGAAGTGTTCTGAGTTCCTTTTGTGTAGGCTAAGCTAAGCTGTGATGTTGAGTAGATAGGTTGGAATTTGCCAGCATGCTAACTTATTTTCCTAAAGATTGATAAATAAATAGAAAATAAAACATATATTTAATCTTGCCTTTCATGTATGGACTACCCCTAAATAGTTCATAAAAGAATATTCTTCTTTATTGAAGAATCAATAAAGAGTTACAAGAGTACTAATAAGAGTACAAGAAATGATAGAATTTAAAAAATCACTGTATTGAAAGCTCAAATGATATTTTACCCTAGGTCATTGTTATTGGTAACTGCTAAAGACATTCAAGAAAAAATTGTTTAGGAATGTAAATGAAGTTATCAGGTCTAATGAATTTTCAACTTGCAATGGGCTCATCGAGACATAGTCCCGTTATAAAACTGGGCACATCTGTAAAATATATGCACAGATACACATACAAACACAGAGAAAATAAATGGTATTCATATTAATACTGTTAGAAATCTAGTATAACAGAAACAAGATAAAAATAGAAAATCAAGAGCTAAGAAGAAAGCCTTTAGTGTTAAAGTTGAATTGCAATTTTATTTATGATCTCTTGACATACCTTTTCTTAAAGTATATTTTGAGGCAGTATTTCCTACAAAATTCAAACATAATAAACCAGGGGCAGTAAAAACCTGACACCAATATTGCAGACTCAAAATATTATCATTTCCCACTAAAATGCACTAGCTCCTTGGAAAAATGACCTTTTCAAGACTGGGGAAAGAAATGTGTAAGACTAGCCTGGAGCATCTTAACAGAGAGCAAGGGAATTCTGAGAGAATGGGCGTGCTGCTCCCATCTCTGTTGGGAAAGTAAACCAGGCAAATCATGGAAGTGTTCAAGTGTATTGAGGCTAATGGAAAAGGGCTGCCAAAGGTTAAATACGGGATCATTTGGGTTTCAAGAGGATAATGAGAGCAATGGAATATAAAATATATACAAAAGACAGTCATATTATTTTAAAAAAATCACTTACTGGTCACTCTTGGAAGGCTGCCAACATATCGACCTTTTTCCCTAAAGATGGATAAATAAATAGAACATAAAACATATATTTATCTTCCTTTCCTACATAGACTATAACTTATAGTTGATAAAAGAATGTTCTTTTTATTGAAGAATCACCCCTCATAAGAGTACAAGAAATGATAAAATAAAAACATCATTATTTTGAAAATCCTGATAAAATTTTATACAAAGGCTATTTCTATTAACAACTGCTAAAGCCATTCAAGAAAAAATTATGTGGAAATGTAAATGAAATGATCAGGCTTATAACACTAGAATCTTTTAATCTTTATGCTACTAAAAGTAATATGCCTCCTCATGTGATGCAATAATAAATATACAGGTCTACCCACCTATGAATTATTCCAGCTTCCTCTTTCTCTTCACCAAAAATATAAAATAAAAAAGGAAGAAAAGAACTTGAATCTAATCAAGCCTCTATGTGTTTATAGTAAATAAATGGTATAAAGGAACAGATTAAAAAATACCATGAGATCACCATCTACAAATGGCAGCATGAGGCAAATTTTATATAACAAACGGCTATTTTCTTCAATAAATAATTGACATCTTAAAGAGGATAGGAAACTATTATGATTTAAAGCATATGTAATTCACATACATTGCAAGAGCATGCTTTCATCCTGATATTGACAAACAAACTATGAAGGCATTTTTGAAACCAGTAGATTTTAAGAACATAGACTAGCTATTAGACGAATTTAAAGAATTATTCTTAATTCTTTAAGAATAACTTAACTGGATTACAAATATTACAAATATGGTTGTATTATCAAAAACCCTTTATCTGTTAGGGACACTAAATTATTTGTGAATGAAAAGACAGGATGTGTAGAATTTCATTTTAAATAATCTTGCAAAAAGAAAAAAGAGATGCGGGAATTGAACCAAGAATGACAAAATATCAATAATTTGTAGTAGTTGTAGCTGCATGAGTCTATGGAGGCTTGTATTATCCTCTTTGCTTTAATGTATATTTGAGTGTTTCCCTATATAAAAAAAAAAATTTTTAAGTATTTTACAACCTAAAAATATTGTTGGGAAAAAAATAATTCTATCAACTTTTCCATTTTGTACAGCTTTGGAATCTTACACATTCAAAACTGCTTTAAGTGTGGGCTGAATATAGATGCCTTGCCAACAGTTTAATTATTTGAAAAATTGGCATGATTTAAAGGAATGCTAGTACCAGGGTGGTATAAAGGTCTATGTTCCAACATTGTGTACATAGCAGCAATAAGCCGCTCAGTGGTTCTCAAACTTTTGACCCCTTGCATTCTTAAAAAATTATAGATCTTTAAGAACTTTCTCCTGTGGGTTATGATTATACTTATTCTATATTTATTTATAAGTATTAATTGTTATTACTCAAAAAGACTTCATTTTCTTATTTAGCTTTCTGACTCTGTGCTTGTGCCTTCAACACTTTCACAATGATTTTCTGCTCCTCAATAAGGAAAGCAGGCTTGATCCTGTCACCAACACATTTAGCACACATGGAACCACCATGGGCCCTGCTGACATGTTTTTTGTTTCAGACAATCTCATAAAAACTTTAGGTCTCACAGCGCCAACCCCTGGAAGTCTTCCTGCGCACATGCCACATGCAGATTTTGGTGCTTTTTTAACCTTCTTGGTATAAAGTTAAACAACTCTGTTACCAGGGGTTCAGGACAGCCTGGTTTTGTTAGAGCCTGTATTGTAGGAAAACCTATGACAGTATGTCAAAGGCTGCACCATTCTGAGTGCCTCTAGACAGCGTCCTTGGAAGAACTTATTCTGTATTTAAAAAGTTGAAAATTACATTTATTTAAAAATAACAAGGACACGTTCATTGTATCAATAATTTGTAGTAGTTGTAGGTAGATAAGTCCATGGACATTCGTTGGTATATCTTATGTTTTGATAAAAGATCTATATTTATAAAAATCATTATATTTTTAAAATGATGAAGATAAATCTTTCTGATGTTTGGCTTAATACACTCTCATATTAGTCACTAGAAATAATCTGTTACAATATATTGTTTTGCTTAAAGCAGATAATTAAGCTGCCCATAGATACATGTATAGTTTGATAAGAGATTATTTTAACAGCCTTTTAGAATTTTGTGGGAAGTCTTCTTTGATACTGTATCAAAACTAGACAGACCATAGTTTCTTAAAGATTAATCATAATGTAAAATTAATTAACTTTTTATAACAATAAAATTCATTGATCCCTCTCGTACTTGGAATGGTTCCTTTACTGATGCCTAATTTTGTTATATCACTCATTGGCCAATTGGAAAATATTATTCATTAAGTTACATATATCTTCCATTGGTGATACATTTTATTCCACAATATTAAAAATCACACTTCATATAGCCACAAATATCATCAGAAAAGTGTTAAGTATTAGAAAATTGACAAGCTCAAAGTAGCAGATTCAAATATTCCAAGATTCTAATTTTCACTTAAACTGACAAATTTTATCATTAGCAACAAATATTGGTCAATTGTTTTCCTTAAAATGACAGGGTTATCTTGTTTATTTTTAGTAAAATGTATACTAAGTACCCACCTGTAAATAACCATAGCTGATGTGTCATTTGTTTTTTCAATAAAATGATGCTCCATGTAAAAGGTTGGAACTCTTCAAACTCAAAGCTCAAAAAGTCATAAATTCTTTGTTGTAGACAATCACTATATTTTTATACGCACCAGAAATGTGTTATATGTACATCACATTTCATCAAATCAAATATTAAAATTATCTACTAACAAGTTGAAATTTAATAAAATCAGTAATTTTTTCTGTTTCATTTAGTGCGTTCTTAAGCGTAACTAGAAATCTATTACTGGGAAGAATTTTTATTATTATATGACAGAAAAGAATATAATGGTTAGTAGTATATTCTAGTAACACTGCTTTGATTTTTGATAAAGTGCCAGTGGTTTTAGCTAGCATCAATGTCAACAGTCAGCGCAATGAAAAGGCAAATAATACTGATGAAAATCGCCTTGACCGTGTATCTCTGAAATGGTCTTGGAGACCTCCATAGCTCTGTAGACCTTGCTATGAGAACCAACGGTCAATCTTGAACATATTATTCAGTTCCCCCACATACGAGGTCTGACAATTAAGTATGTGAACTTGCCACTACGTGTGTACATTGGCAGCACTGTACAAACATCTCAGTAAGGTTTCATACCCTTGGTATCACCATTTCACAGCTGTGTTTATGTTGACGTGTGGTGCTGTCTTGTTGAGTGTCATTCATTATTGCTGTTGTGTGTTTCTCTGTGCCATCTCAAGTATGCTGAAGGTTGAATCGAAGCAAAGAACAAACATTACATTTCTTGTTAAACTTGGCAAGAGTGGAAATGAAATCAGGGTCACGCTAGTCCAAGTTTATGGGGATAATGCCATGAAAAAAACAGCAGTGTACAAAAGCATTAAATATTTTTCAGATAGGAGAGAAAGCCCAACAGATGAACAGAGGTCAGGGTGACCACTAGCGAACAGAACTGATGAAAACATTGCAAATTCATTGAATTGTGTGTAACAATTGTTGGCCAAATGTGAGAAGCATAGAAGACCAAGTAAAAACTGATAGAGAAATAGGAAAATCAGCTGAGCATGAGAAAGTTGTGTGCAAAAATAGCCCTGAAGGAGCTCACCAATGAACAAAAGCAAAGGAAAGTCCAAGCTTGCCAAGCCCTTTTGGAGAAGCAAGTGATGTTTTGGGTCTTGTTATTACTGGTGATGAAAAATAAGTGTACCAATCTGATCCTGAAACAAAGTGTCAAAGTGCACAATGGAAGTCAGCCAATTCTCCACAACCAAAATGTTCTGTCAGTTGAAATTAGTAGTCATAATAATGTTGCTAAACTTTTTTTTGATATCAGATGGATTGGTCGTTATGAATTTGTACTAACTGGAAAAACATTTAATCATGTTTACTATTTGGAAGTTATGAAAAGGCTGCATGAAAAAGTTAAACAACAAAAAAAATATCCTAAACTTTTCATCAACAACTCATGGTGCTTGGATCACAACAATGCACCAGCTCTCAGGGCACTGTGTGAGAGGGTAAATAAATACCCTCTTTTAGCCAGTAAATAAATGACTATACTGGAATACCTCCCCTAAGTCACCTGATCTGGCCCCCAGTGACTTTTTCCTTTACCTGAAGATATAGAAAATATTGAATAGAAGACATTTTGATGACATTCTGGATAGCCAGGGTAACATGATGACAGCCCTGTGGCCTCTTCAGAAATAGAGTTCCAAAATTCTTTTGGAGGATGAACTAATTGCTGGTGTCAGTGCATAGGCTTCCTGAGGGGGTACCTCGAAGGTGACCATACTGATATTCCACAAAAAAGTATGTAGCACTTTTTCCAGGACGAGTCTTTGAACCTAACTGTCAGAACTCATGTATGAGACAATTGTTAACTATTTTGATATACGTAACTCACAGAAATAAATTGGTAGCAGTCAGACAGCTACAACATTTTTAGTCTTATTAGGTCATTAACTGCCTCACTCAGGCCAGTAAGTTGTCACATATAAGTTCTAAAGGAAAATACAGCATCTATATTAAATCATTTATTCATAATGTTTTGACTTTCTCAAGAAAAATTATATGCAATGCTGAATTTTACCTACTAGACATTTGGAAATTTTTGACCGGATTTATATTGGATATATAATGTTTAGATTTTTGTTTGCTTATAGATAATTGTATATCCATTCCACATGCAGTTGTTATAAATAATATAGGTAGGGCTCATGGGTACCCATTGCCAAGTTTCCCCCAATGGTAACGCCTTGCAAATCTATAGTACAATATCATAACATGGACACAGTCAATGTTGTTGTTGGGGTCCAGCACCCCTGGGATCCCTTCTACTGCCTTTCTATAGCTACACCCATTTCATCCCCTTTCTTATGTCCTTTAAACACTTACCTTTTATTAATTTCTATAATCTTATCTTGTCATTTCAAGAATTTTGCATAACTAGATTCATACAGTATGTAACCTTTTGAAATTAACCTTTTTGTTGTTCAGCATAATTCACTGAAGAATTATCCAGGTTTCTACCTCTGTCTGTAATTTGTTCCTTTTTATTACTGAATGGCAATCTATAGTATGCATGTACTGCACTTTGTTTAATTCATTGATCAAAAGATTTCTGGGTTTTTTTCAGTCTGGGGCTATAAAAAATAAAGTTGCTGTAAACATTCATATACAGATATTTTTTGAACATTAGTCTTCATGTTTCTGAGATAAATGCCTAGCCCTGCAATTTCTCATTGTATGATGAGTGCATTACTTGGTTTTTAGGAAACTGCCAAACTGTTTTTTAAAACAGTTGTATTATTTTATTTAATAAATCTTACCATCAATATATAAATGCTTTTCTGCATCCTTTCTAGTATTTGATGATGCTACCATTTTTTAATACAGGCAACCCTTCTGATTGGCATGCCATGATACCACATTGTGATGTTAATTTACAAATGTTAAGTTATTGTTATACTTCCACAGGTCTCTAAGGTTCAATTCACACTTTTTCCAGTGTATTTTCCTTTTGTTGTTCAGATTGAACTATTTCTATTTTTATCACTTGGTATTCTAATGCTCTCTTCTACCTCCTCCATTCTGCTATTGTGCCCCTCTGTTGCACTTTTAATTTTCAAATATTCTTGTGCTTGATTCTTCTTGGTATTATCCATTTCTCTCATAAGATTCTCTACTTCTCTGCTGCAACTTTCTATTTGTTGACTTATTTTAACTTTGTCCATATGGTGTTTGTTGAAGCATTTAGCAGCTGCAAATACAGGTGCAATGGCCTCATTACTTTTTTTTTTTTTTATGGGATCAGAGTCTCACTTTGTCACCCTCCACAGAGTGCTGTGGCATCACAGCTCACAGCAATCTCCAGCTCTTGGGCTTCAGCAATTCTCTTGCCTCAGCCTCCCAAGTAGCTGGGACTACAGGCACCCGCCACAACACCCGGCTATTTTTTTGTTGCAGTTTGGCCAGGGCCGTGTTCGAACCTACCACCCTTAGTATTTGAGACCGGTGCCCTACTCACTGAGCCACAGGCACCACCTGGGTCTATTACTTCTAGGTAGAGGTTATGTTCTGATTCTTTAGCACCCTCCTCTGACCCTACCCCAGCAGAGAAGGGAGAGAGCACTTCAGTTCTTCCAGATGGAAGTGGTTTTTCAGGCTCCTCACATGGTCTCTGACCATAATCCTGAAAGATGCAGTTGTGGATACTGCAATCCCCAATGTTGAAATCTCAAAAGATCAAAATCCCAAAAATATAATTTTGGAAAAATAAATTCTTCAAAGGGCATTTATTACATTTTAAAAATGGATTTATTTGACACACATATAAAAACATGACAGAACACTGCATAGACCCCATTACATAATAAAATAGACAATAATGACATTTTGTAGGCATAAACACTCATGTATACTAACAACACCAGCACTGATGTAAGTTATGAGCAGACAAACCATATCTATAAAGAAATAAATTAAAACCCCAAATGTATAAATATATATCACTATAGTTGGTAACTGTGTGCAATCAGCTTCGTAACTGCCATCATCTGAAACATTGCGATGGACAACGTAAGTCATTTCACAAGATTGATGAGTTTCCATCACATATGCAGTTGCTCAAGGAGCTAAGGAGAAATTTTATCCTTCTCAAAAGCATATGTACAAAAAAGACATATCTTCACTTATTGGGAAAGTTTCAGTATTTTTACATATACACAATTCTTACACACTAAGTCAATTTTGTACTTGAGTTAAATTTGTCAGAACTGCATAAAATGAATGAACTCTCCTGAAGTCTGCATCTCTGGTACTGGAAAGGATGCAAAGATGAAAGACGTAGCATAGAAAATTATTAATAACAATGTTGACAATTTAAAATACTGAGAAAATTGCAGAAAAGAAAGCAAACTAAACTTAAAAATGCTAAGAAAAAAAGGTAGACATACAAAAATGTGCATTACATGAATAGATCATGGGCAATTACAGAGGTAGTGAGAGCTGGCCAACTTTCATAATCATAAACTATATTTTGAAGTCTTGCATTTCTTTTTCTTTTTTTTCTTTTTTGTAGAGGCAGAGTCTCATTATATTGCCCAGAAGACTGGTCATGACCTCCTGACCTCAAGTAATCCAAAGTTCTCTCACTTTAGCCTCCTAAATAGTTGGAAATACTGGCATGAGACACCACACCCAGCTGGGGTTCTTTGTTTGTTTTGTTTTTTTTAATTAATTTTCTTTTAGGGCATAGTCTCCTGGAAAATATGTTCATATTCATTTTCTCCATTGTGCAGCAATTTTTGAAATTGTATGATTCAATGTACAATGGATGAGCATTTTCTATGAAGGGTTCCCATCTTCCGTGCTATGCTTCTGAGTTCTTTCGGGTACTTGGAATTCAATTTCCCAGGAGTTCTTAGTTCTTATATAGACCACAGATTTGGTGGAAATGATAACGGTGATCATATAGCAACACTTTTGCCTTATTGTCTTCTTATCCTCTGATGTGCATAATTATTTGTGAACCAGTAAGTAATTTCGGTGGCTTTTTCAAGCAAATATGGATTTAATTTATTAAAAGTTCCTGGAATTTCACTGGCTGAAAGGAATGTCTATGAAGACAAATGAAACAATTTTTTTTTTTTTTTTTGAGACAGAGCCTCAAGCTGTCACCCTGGGTAGAGGACCATTGCTCATAGCAACCTCCAACTCTTGGATTTAAGTGACAGAGCCTCAAGTTGTCACCCTGGGTAGAGTGCCATTGCATCACAACTCATAGCAACCTCCAACTCTTGGGTTTAAGTGATTCTCTTGTCTTGGCCTCCCAAGTAGCTGGGACTACAGGTGCCTGCCACAAAACTCAGCCATTTTTGGATTGTAGTTTTCATTGTTGTTTGGCAGGGCTGGACTGGATTCAAACTTGCCAGCTCTGGTGTATGTGGGTGGTGCCGCTTGAGCTACAGGTGCTGAGCCAGATACATTTTTAAATTGAAGTTTTTGTCATTACCCTATGGCAGGGGTCCTCACACTATGGCCTGTGGGCCACATGTGGCCCACCGAGGACATTTATCAGGCCCACTGGGTGTTTTTGCTGCAGCTGTCTGTCCTGCTTAGCAACCGACTCCTCCCAGGCCACAGTGTGCGTGTGTGGAACATGCGCCGCACTCTCCGACTCCCCTCCTTCTCTGTCTCTCGACTCCTACTCTCGGTCTTGGGTGAGACTGAGACTTGTGATCAGAGGAGTCACAAGTTTGCCTGTGCAGAGCCTGCTGCTGCCTGAGGACTGAGGTAAGAACAAGTTAAGATTTTTTTTTTTTTTTGAAGTTAGGAGGTCTTTTTTATTATTATTATTTTGCAGTTAGAAGGACCTTTTTTGCTGTTAAGGGGGGCCTTTTTTCCCTGAAGTTAGGAGGTCTTCTTTTTTGAAGATATGGGTGCCTTTTTTTTTCATTTTAAATTTTGTATTTGTTCCCATTTTTTTTTTTTTTTTTTTTTTTGCAGTTTTTGGCTGGGGCTGGGTTTGAACCCACCACCTCTGGTATCTGGGGCCAGTGCCCTACTCCTTTAATCCACAGGTGCTGCCCCCGTTTTGTTTTTTTACTTCAAAATAAGATATGTGCGGTGTGCATAGGAATTTGTTCATTTATTTATTTATTCATTTTATTTCATTTGTTTATTTATTTATTTATTTATTTACTCATTTTGTAGAGACAGAGTTTCACTTTATCACCCTCCGTAGAGTGCCATGGCGTCACACAGCTCACAGCAACTTCCAACTCCTGGGCTTAGGCAATTCTCTTGCCTCAGCCTCCCGAGTAGCTGGGACTACAGGTGCCCACCACAATGCCCAGCTATTTTTTTCTTTGTTTTACAGTTCGGCCAAGGTTGGGTATGAACCAGCCACCTTTGGTATATGGGGCCGGTGCCCTACTCAATGAGTCACAGGCTGGCCCTCAAATGGTCTGAGGGACAGTGAACTGGCCCCTTGCTTAAATAGTTCAAGGAACCCTGCACTATGGCATGGCCAATTGTCTCATCTGAATTTTCGGTCAAAAGTGCTGGGCTGAATGAGAAAAACAAACTTTTTATTAACATCTTGAAATTCACTTTTAAAAGCACCTAATTCCAAATATGTCATTATGGTTTTGGAATTCCATTTTCTCCTGCAAAACTCACGAAATCTTCAAAGAAATGTTTACAAAGTGCTTCACTTTTTCAAGTCGTTAATGCATATATGAGCAAATACGTTCTAAAATGTTTAGATTCAACAGAGGCATGAATTGTTTATATTCAATAGAAATCAGTGGGGACAGTTTTCAAAATGCCATCCATTAGCCAAAGTGAAGCATGCACTAGTCTTTCTATGCTAGATTCTGTGGTAAATAAAGTCTATCTTTTCTGACAGTCAAATCCCTTCCCAGGAACAGGTCCCCATTTGGTGTTTTGAAACACTGGAGAAACCTTTTTTACCAGCAAGCATTTGGTTCAGAAGGTCACTAAGCTTATCAAATTCTTTTTATTCTCTGTGGGAGGGTATTTTTTTGAAGGCTAGAGATATACTATATATGAAGGGGGGATTCTTGTATTTTTGCCTGTGTTTTTACTTCTTCTGTGGTCTTTGAAACACTTGAAACTTTGAGGACATATCATCCCCGCCTTCTTCTCTGACTCACACACTTATCTCTGGAAACACCCTCACAAATAGTGCTTTACCAAGTTTTGAGTATTCCTTAATCCAGGCAAGTAGACACTTGAATTAAAGCCACAAGACCACCTTTGTCAACTTGAGACCAACACATATCATGTTAAATTGTACTTGATTTCCAAATAAGTATAACAACAGGGTAATATGATAAAAAGACAACAGCCTTATTCAAGGTCACACCAATGTGTGTAGTTAGAAAACCATACAGCAGTGCTCTACCGTTCCCTATCATCATTTTCCGTGACCTTTCTCCTCTTTGATAACGCCGCTCCTTTTCATCTCTTGTTGGTTGTGTCAAGTTCTCTGATGGGAAAGTGTTCTCAGATAGTGCACCACGCTCAGATGCTTTTCTTCCTGATTCAAGAGGTATTTGTCTCATATTTCTCTGATACATTATTTCATTACAATGAATTAATAACTGACGTCAGGTTGACCTATTTTCACCGTTTCCAGGTAGCATGGCTCAGTTTTTAAATTTAGGGACTGATAGCCCAAATGTGTCCCCAACTCCCTTTAAATATTAACTCTTAGAGATTTATCAGGTAACTGTCAAAGGCTGTTTTCTATTTTTCTGTTTGTTTCAGCTACATGGACAGTTGTCTGCATTCACTCCAAGCTACAAAGTAAAATATTCTAGATCTATTCCATTTTTAATGTTCAATAAAAATGACTATATTCATATTTTTTTGATCAGTGAGACATAATTGAAACCTTCAAAAAGCACTCAAAAGCCCTGAATTAATTAAAATGCATTCTGCTTAGGCTATAAGCAGTGAAGAGCAGCATTCAATAATCATATTATCCTTTACATCTTACCTCTCTTAATTCATTTTTAAAATAAGCCTGTGAGAATAAGTTCAAAGCAGTGGGGAGAGAGAGTAAGCATTCTTTAAGGAAAAAGGGAGAAGAAAAGGCTAATAGTCATAAATGCTGAAGAAGATAGAGGAAATAGGCCTCAAGGGATAGTTTTTAACCACCATAAAGTTCAAGTTAATACAAGTCATGCTCTAGTACTCAGTCTAAATAATAGCCAGTGAAGGCAAGATAACACATTTAACATATCAAATTCTTGAGTAGTTATGAAATAAATTTATTTATTTTTTAGAAAGAAATAAGGCAAGAAATATGAAATAAATTTAAAATAAATAAGGATGCAAATGCAGATAGAATATGTGACAGAAAAGTGATTTTTATTTACATATGTGACATGCCGGAGTTATGAAATTCCATGCCTTGGATTTTCTTTTAGGGAGATGGAGTGGACTTACTTTTCCCTGTCCTTACCACTAAGTACAATGAAACACCCTGGGTCTATGTGTAATGCAAATAGAAGAATTTGAGACATGGGGAGAAGATAGACTTGACTAAAGAGCTTGGGACCTGAGATACAATGTAGTCATTGAGTTCCCTGGACATTGTTTTGCATCAGATACCCCAGACTAGAAAGTAGACAGCAACCTAGAAATATCAACCCATATAGGTAAAAAATGTCCCCCTAAAAGCCTTTTTTTTTTTAGCCAAACAAAGGAAAAAATGTGACATAGCAAGATAGAAGACTTTTAAACAATAACTGCTTCCCTATAAGTAAACACCTGCCACTTATAGGGAAGCAGTTATTGTTTAAAAGTAGCAAGGTCGGGGTGCAGAGCCTGGACCCCCGCCGCTGCGGTGCTGTCAGGAGCAGCCCAACACCTCCATAGGTGTGGTATCAACATGGGCCGGGCATTGAGCCGGGATTTTCATCCCGACTGGCTCCCAGGAAACCCTGCCCCTGGTGTTCTTAGAGACAGACTGCCAATCATTTCTGAAAAACACAACCTCAAATGCCACAAACCTAAATGTCAAAACCCTGAAGTATCTGAATCCTAAAAGACCAAAACCCTGACAGCTACAAATCCCAAATATCACAATTCTAAAAATTCAAATTCCTAGTATTGAAAGCCAAACGCAGGGGAAGAGTCTGGTGCATTTGGGGCTGTAAGCAGGAGAGTCACTACCCGTAAGTTCAACTATTGGTTTTTCTAAGCACCGTTTACTTCCTCTGTTAAATGAGGAAGATGACAGACCCCTGACAGTGCCCAGCGCCTGGCTTCATAGACTTTCACAAGATCTGAGCAGTATAAGACAGACATTTGTAAATGAGGAATGAGCAGTGGTTGCTAGGACAGGACGAGAAAGACCAGGAAATTCCACTACACTCAATTACAGTTGACACTTGCTTACCACATTAATGCCTCAATCAAAGCCTATTTCCACCCAAAATTGTCTCTTTGTTAGAAAATATAAAAGTGAACATTCCACAAAAGGCAAATCTGAGAAGAAGTCAAGAAAAGTGGCTTTTTGGGTTAAATGTATGCAGAGAATTATTCATGAATCTGCACGCTTTTTCCTAGGCCTACACTCAAGTAACGCATCTCCTGTGAAAGTCTGGTATAAAATGAAACAAAACAAAACAAACAAGACAAAAAACTTTGACAAACAAGTTTTCCTTCCAGGCCAGAGGAAGCTAAATGCAGAAGAATCTCCACTTTTATAAACCTCTACCTAGAAAAGTTGCATTTCAGTTTTAAGTAACTACTATCCTACAGTAGGGCCAAAGAGTTCCCGTAAAATTCTTGAAGAATAAAAATTAAAAAAATTTTATATTTTATCTCCGAATGACTGAAAATATTATAACATAAATGAAATAAAAAGAGCACGCCAATTTTTTTTTTCACACAGCATATTTCAAAATAAGACATTGCATCCAAGGGTTAGTAATGTTTAGTGTGATTTTTGAATTCTGGAATTACATTTTATTCTAACATTACATAAATGTTTTCCTAATTTTCTATTAGAGTAAGCAGGCAAAGAGTTTAACTATTGAGAAGTAGAAAGGGTAAAATTTAGATATATAGTTTCAACTGAGCCAGGTCAGAAGAGCATTGTCCTTATATTTACTAGGCTAGAACTTAAAAAGTGCTTTCATATACTTTCCTGTACTCACAATAAACACTACAATTAAACATTTCGTAGATAAGGTAGCTGAAGATTAGCTGATTGGCTTGGTTTACCTATATTTAGCAGCTAATGATAATAAGCTATGAAATAAGCTAATAATAAGTTAAGAAAAAAGATTCAAACCTAGAGCTGTGCACAGTGGCTCATGCATGTAATCCCAGTACTTGGGAGGCCAAGGTGGTGAATTTGCTGAGCTCACATGTTTGAGGCCAGCCTGAGCTAGAGTGAGACCTCGTCTCTAAAAATAGCCAGGCATTGTGGCAGGTGTCTGTAGCCCCAGCTGCTTGGGAGTCTGAGACAAGAGGATTACTTGAATCCAAGAGTCTGACGTTGCTCTGAGTTAAGATGCCACAGCACTCCACCTAGGGTGACCAAGTGAGTCTCTGTCTCAAAAAAAAAAAAAAGAAAATTCAAATCTAGGACCCAAGATTTATGGCAAGAAAATAGAGACCAAAGAAGAAAAAACGTGACAAAGCATAAGATATAATCTGATGTGTTTTCTGGTAGATTACACTCTTCCTATCCCATATTTCTCATACTCTTTGGACAAGTTCAGGTTTTATAATAAGTATAATTTCCTGGACTGCTAGAAAGTCTGGATGCCTCTTTGCCTGCAGCTATCGAGTTGAATTCCATCTCTTTATTGAATTAGTTTCTTCTCCTGGATTTAAAATTTTCAGCCCAGTGTGAATATATTACCTTTGAGAGGTCCAGCATTTGTAGTTCTGCCAGGTTTGACTTCAAGGTAGCAGGAGAGAAGCTCTGAGAACAGAGTTTGGTAAGGAACAGGGGAGAAAGAATGAAATTATTGAACACATAAAGTAAAAGCCAGTAAAGGTGTTCATATGTCCTAGAAAATAATAGCAGATAGAGAACTAGGATGTCATAAACTCTAAATGCGACCTAAAGCAAAAGCATTCCGAGAGATCAGCTGAGAGGTAATACAGCAAAGCAGGGTATTCTAGAGGAAGCGCTTGTTAATCAAGCCCTAACCTACAGCTTTGCAGTTAGACAGTCCAGGGGGAACCAGGAACATGGCGCTCCAGAACATTAGCTGGCAGATTGTCTCAAAAAGAAGGAACAGTTTTAGAAAGAAGAAATTAAGATCCAGTGTTACTCTGAGGGGAAAGTGCCAGAACATACCAAAGAGTCCATGAAAAGAAGTTGCACAGCAGAATAAAAAGGGACAAGGTGTCAACAGAGACCACCACCATCCCACCCAGAAGCTTGAAACCCAGTAGTGAAAAGAGTAGGTGAGGGTGTAGTTTCTCCTTCTCACCTCTGGAAGTCAACAGGCTCCTGAACTGCTGGAGAGTATTTCTTCCCTGCCAAATCCCAAAGTCCTGCCATCAGGGATCAGAGAGCTTAGTGGGGACACAGCACTAGGCTGCCAGCCCTCTTGGGGCTCCTTCCCATTATTCGTCTTTAGCTGAGATGGCAAGTACCACAAGCTTCTGCCCACACTGTGCACCTCTGCTCCCCCCACACTGCGCACCTCTGCTCCCCCCACACTGTGCACCTCTGCTTCTCCCCACACTGTGCACCACATGCTTCTCCCCACACTGTGCACCTCTGCTCTCCTCACACTGTGCACCTCTGCTCTCCCCGCACTGTGCACCTCTGCTCTCCTCACACTGTGCACCTCTGCTCTCCCCGCACTCTGCACCTCTGCTCTCCCCACACTGTGCACCTCTGCTCTCCCCGCACTCTGCACCTCTGCTCTCCCCGCACGCTGCACCTCTGCTCTCC
>CAUYRH010149158.1:0-10526 GCA_963574655.1 Perodicticus potto
TCTTTCAACCCTCACTGCTGTTTTTTTTCTTCTGGTTCCTGAATTATGTTTTTTTCAGGGTCAGCCTTTAGTTTTAGATTTTCTTGGCTCAGCGCCTATGGCTCAACGGGCTAAGGCGCCAGCCACATACACCTGAGCTGGAAGGTTCAAATCCAGCCTGGGCCCACCAAACAACAATGACGGCTGCAACCGCAACCAAAAAATGGCCGGGCATTGTGGCGGGCACCTGTAGTCCCAGCTACTGGGAGGTGGAGGCAAGAGACTCGCTTGAGCCCAGGAATTGGAGGTTGCTGTGAGCGGTGATGCCACGGCTCTCTACTCAGGGGGACAGCTTGAGGCTCTGTCTCGAAAAAAAAAAAAATGGAGACTTTACATCCTTTGTATTAACCTGGACGGAAGTGGAACACATTATTCTTAGTAAAGCATCACAGGAATGGAGAAGCATGAATCCCATGTACTCAATTTTGATATGAGGACAATTAATGACAATTAATGACACGGTGGGGGTGGGGGAACGGAGGAGCAGAGAGAGAAAGAATGAGGGAGGGGTGGGGAAAGGAAGAGCAGAGAGAGGGTAGGAGCGAGGGGGGTGGGGTCTTGGTGTGTGCCACACATTTTGGGGGCAAAACATGATTGTAAGAGGGACATTACCTAACAAATGCAATCAGTATAACATGGTTTCTTGTACCCTCAATGAATCCCCAACAATAAAAAAAAAAAAAGTTTAATAACATTGAAAAAAAAAAGAAATCTCTTTAAAAAAAAAATTCAATAAGAGCATGGGTTAGTCCAATTCAACATTGTTTCCAAAATTCAGCCCCTACCTAGTTTCTTTTCAGGAGAAACTGTACATCCCCACAAATCTTTGAAAGCTTAACTTTTAAAGAAAAAAATAGATAACCAAACCCGGAGCATTAGGCAAGGAAATGCTATCACCCTCTTACATTCCATTTTATTTCAACAGATGATCCAACCGATCTTGTAGATCTGATGACTGTTCAACATTCTTCCGAATAGCTTCCTCCTGGTACTGAAGATGTGTTGTTGTCATTGCCATTTTCCTTAAACTGTCTTCTGAGCGCAAGATGGCACTTCCTGTAGCACCACGTTTCCAGCTGCTTCACTCGGCAGCTCAGAGCTCCGGGAGGCCTTCAGCACCTGCTCGGTGAGCACGACCACGACAGAACCACAAGGGTTCACATTCTCCTTGAGAAGGCCCTGACCGTGCAGTACGGACTGACCGTACTGCACTTGACAATCTGGTGTCCCCGTTGCCATCACTTCAACTAACCAAGCCTCTTAATTCTTTTTTTTTTTTTTTTTTTAACCTCATGTGATAGTTTAATTAAAAATCAAACTTCATACAAGTCCCAGTCTGTCACTATCAAATCATCTCATCCTTAAGATGAAAAGTGGGTCAATTCAAGAAACAAAGGTGCTCGTGTTTTGATTTTAATTTATCCCCAAAGCCTCTTACTTCTTATGAAAATTGTTCTCAGTGACCTTGCCAACCTGTGGGAGAATCCAACAGGGGAATGAATTCACACCACCCACATCTGGAGACTAAATAGCTGGGTTTTATGCTTCTGCGCCATTTTCACAATTATGCACATAATGTGATTAATGAAAATACTGATCCGTTTGAAAGCATTACTGAATTCATGGTGCCATTTGGTCATTACTGTTTTATTCAGTCGCTAGAGGCTAAGTGTTAATGACTACGATGCAGCAGTTAGCCACTGTTGTTTCCACCAAAGACAATTCTTGTAAGTATAGGTCAAGGATAGGCACAAAAGGTGTTACTACACATTACTGGGGGGTCTTTTAGAAGTCAACTGCATTCCTTTATTTCTTCTTCTCCACTTCAGTGCCTGTGGCTTAAGCGGCTAAGGCGCCAGCCACATACAGCTGAGCTGGCGGGTTTGAATCCAGCCCGGGCCCGCCAAACAACAATAACAGCTGCAACCAAAAAATAGCCGGGAATCATGGCAGGAGCCTGTAATCCCAGCTACTTGGGAGGTGGAGGCAGGAGAATCGCTTCAGCCCAGGAGTTGGAGGTTGCTGTGAGCTGTAATGCCACAGCACTCTACCCAGGGCGACAGCTTGAGGTTCTGTCTCAAAAAAAAATTTTTTTCTTCTCCTTTTCTGAGTTTGAAGACTACTAGTAATGTCTTGCTGGAGTACTGTTAGCACTTACACCCCATCAGGGTCATCCAGCACTTCCACAAAATCAACAATGTGTGGGTGGATGCTGGTTAAGCAATACCAGGGGACGACTGCCAATGACCCTTTGTCATAACACAGTCCTCCCTCACACCACCCCTGTCCCCTGAGGCCACTTTCTGTTCCCAAGCTCTCAAGCCCTGTTTTCCGAAAAGGAAGTGAAAGAGCATGCCTGCCTGGCCGCTGTCAACAAGAATTCTGGAGTGTCCATTCTGGGCCTGGGCTTTCCTATGTTCGTAACTCAGCAGCAGGATTATTATTATTATATTTTTTAGCAGGATTATTTTTAAGCCATTGCTTTGGGCCACTCACTTTGTAAAGGGCAGGTCTCAATCTTCAAATTGTGCCAGACTACAATATTACTCAGCTATTTTAGATAAAAAGAATCTCCAGAATATTCACATTTGGAAGCCTGACGGATTCAGAAAATAATTTAAAGCATCCATCTGCTTTTAACAAGAAAACCGGAGCTTTAGAAGGATTAGGAAACACAGAAATTGGGGAAAAAAACAAAAGGTCACATTCCCTTTTTTAAACCAGCTGATGGATGGAAGGAGTGTTCTATTTGTTATGATTTGTTATGTTGATACGAGATCTTCCCCATTTTCTAGGCCTGGGCTAGCTCAGAAATCAATCTCTTCACGGGCTCCTATCTCTAGGCACTAACAGGCCCCTTCCAGATCAGGTGAGGTCAGGAAAATAGTAGCCTGGTTGGTTTTGCATCTGGGCAGCTCCTCCTGGAGAAGGAATACACACACCACTGCCTTTCCTGGGGCAAGGGCTTCAGAGAGGGCGCTCCTTTGCTAATTTTAGGATTATTTTCTTCCTACAGCCTCCTGGCCCATTGTGACATGTTCCCGACACACATCCCCAAACCCCCCTGCCCACAGGATGGGGACAGCAGTCTGTAAGCCCCTGGACAGAAGGCCCATGAGGGCTCCCTGGTCCCCTCCCCAGCCCCCCACCGTTTGCTGGAGGTTCTGTTCCCCCTCTTTTGCTTATCTATCTCTTTTTAATCTTTCAGTAAACTCTGTCCTTTCACTTACCCATGTGGTCGGTGGTTTCATTCCTCGAACCCCAAGATCGAGGGCCCAACACAGGAATTCTGGCTACAATGTCCTATACATATTGTATAAATATATCTATTCCATATTTAACAGCTTTTTCGAGGGGGGATCTATATACAAGAACTTTATTTAATGTGTAAAAATTATGCTGCATCTATATCCCTATGAAACCAAGACTTTAGTCCAGATAAATGAACACATCCATCACCTGGGAAGGTTTCCTCTTCCCCCTTTGTGATCCTGCCCTCCTGCATTTGTGATTTCAAGGTAACCAGTGACCTGTTTTCTGTTTTTGGCAATGAGATCCAGAGACCAGAGCAGCAACTGAGCAACTTGACGGGACTGGAACACCCTAAAGCCCTCAGCAAGAGGAAGTAAGTTCATTTCATTCTTTTATTTATTTAATATTTATTTAGTTGAGACAGAATCTCAGTCTGTCACCCTGGGTAGAGTGTAGTGGCATCAGAGCAACCTCAAACTTTTGGGATTAAGCAATCTTCTTGCCTCAGCCTCCCCAATAGCTGAGACTACAGGCACCTGCCACTACGCCCTGATAGTTTTTCTATTTTTAGTAAAGATGGGGGTCTCGCTCTTGCTCAGGCTGATCTTGAACTCTTGGGCTCAGGCACCTCACCTGCTGTGGTCTCCCTGAGTGCTAGGATTACAGGTGGGAACCACCATGGCCCACCCTAATTCTTCTTTTTAAGATAGGCCTATGGGCACACAATCTGCTTGTCAGAAAAGGACCAAAGCAACCTCTGGACATAATTGTTATCAAAATTACAATCCTGCTGGGCGCAGTGGCTCACGTCTCTAAGCTTAGCACTCTGGGGGGCTGCAGCGGGTAGATTACCTGAGCTCTCAAGTTCGAGACCAGCCTGAACCACAGCGAGACCTCATCTCTAAAACTAGCTGGGCGTTGTGGTGGGTGCCTATAGTCCCAATTACTTGGGAGGCTGAGGCCCAAGAGTTTGAGGTTGCTGTGAGCTCTGACACCAAAGCACTCAACCTCAGGGCTACTGAACAACTGAGTGAGACTCTGTCTCCAAAAACAAAAAAAAAGAAGAAGAAGAAAATGTATAGACTAAGCTTATCTGTGAATAAAACAAAAAGATCTTAAATAAAATGGCATCAAATAATACTCAGAAGTATATTTTATTTATTTATTTTTTTTGTAGAGACAGAGTCTCACTTTGTCGCCCTCGGTAGAGTGCCTTGGTGTCACACAGCTCACAGCAACCTCCAACGCCTGGGCTTAGGCGATTCTCTTGCCTCAGCCTCCCAAGTACCTGGGACCACAGGTGCCCGCCACAAAGCCCGGCTATTTTTCTGTTTTGCAGTTCGGCCGAGGCCAGGTTTGAACCCGCCACCTTCGGTATATGGGACCGGCGCCCTACTCGCTGAGCCACAGGCGCCGCCCCAGAAGTGTATTTTAAAATGTAATTTATCCTGAGAATGCCAAGATGCATCCACATTCAAAACCTATTAATATAACATTTACTGATAGGACAAAAGTCATATAACCATCTGAATAAGTAAGTAAAAGTAGTTGGTAAAAATTCACCACTATTTCGGGTCAAGGTCAACATGCAGAACATATACTTCTGTCCTCTGTGCACCTGAGTTTCAAGCCTGTAGGCTCCCACCTTCCAAATACTTTTTAATTCAGATGGCTCACCCTAAATTCAAACCGTCTGAAACCAAGTCCATTGTCTTCATTTTTCCACTGATTTTCTTAGGTGAATTAATAACACTACATTTTCCCAGTCACTGAGATCTACCTGCTTTCTAAAAAAGCATGATAGAATGCTTTTTTTAGTTATGATAAAGTATATGTAGGTGAAATTTACCATCTCAATCATTTTTAAGTACCCTCGTATCAGGGTAATACTAGCCTGGTAAAATGAGTTTAGAAATGTTTTCTTGGCTCCTCGCCCGCGTAGTACAGTGCTTACGGTGCCAGCCATAAACATGTATGATGTTTTCTCCTCTTTAGTTTTTTGGGAAGAGTTTCAGAAGGACTGGCATTGATTGTTATTTAAATGGTTGGTAGAATTCACCAGAGAAGAGTCATCTGGTCTGGCCTTTTCTTTGTTGGAAGGTTGTTTTCTTTTTGTATTGTTTTTGTTTGTTTTTGAGACAGAGTCTCACTATGTCGTCCTCAGTAGAGTGCTGTGGCAGTTCACAGCTCATAGCAACCTTAAACTCCTGGGCTCAAGTGATTCTTTTGCTTCAGCCTCCTGGGACTATAGGCGCCCGCCACAAAGCCTGGCTATTTTTGTTGCAGTTGTCATTGTTTAGCTGGCCTGGGCTGGGTTCGAACCCACCAACCTCAGTGTATGTGGCTGGTGCCATAACCACTGTGCTACAGGTGCTGAGCCTTGTATTTGTTTTTTTGAGACAGAGTCTCACTCTGTTGTCTAGGCTAGAGCACTATGGTTTCAACCTAGTTCACAGCAACCTCAAACTCCTGGTGTGATCCTCCTGTGTCAGCCTCCTGAGTAGCTTGGACTACAGGTGCCTGCCACAATGCTCAGCTAATTTTTGCTGTTTTCAGAAGGGTCTGGCTCTTGTTTAGGCTGGTCACAAGCTCCTGAACTCAATAACTCCTGCTGCGGCCTCCCAGAGTGCTAGGATTATAGGCGTGAATACTATGTCTGGCCGGGAAGGTTTTTGATTACTGATTATTAAATCAGTTATAGGGGCTGGGCGCCTGTAGCTTAGCGGCTATGGCACCAGCCACATACACCGGAGCTGGCAGGTTCGAATCCAGCCTGGGCCTGCCACACAATGACAACTACAACCAAAAAATAGCCAGGCGTTGTGGCGGGTGCTTGTAGTCCCAGCTACTTGAGAGGCCGAGGCAAGAGAATTGCTCGAGCCCAAGAGCTTGAGTTGCTGTGAGCTATGACACAAGGGCAAGAAAGTGAGAGATTCTGTCTCAAAAAAGAAAAGAAAAGATGGGCGGTGCCTGTGGCGCAAAGGTGTAGGATACTGGCCCCATATGCCGGAGGTGGCGGGTTCAAACCCAGCCCAGGCCAAAAAAAAAAAAAAAAAACCTGCCGGGCGGCGCCTGTGGCTCAGTCAGTAAGGCGCCGGCCCCATATACTGAGGGTGGTAGGTTCGAACCTGGCCCCGGCCAAACTGCAACAAAAAAAATAGCCGGGCGTTGTGGCAGGCGCCTGTAGTCCCAGCTACTTGGGAAGTGGAGGCAAGAGACTTGCTTGAGCCCAGGAATTGGAGGTTGCCATGAGCTGTGATGTCACAGCACTCTATCCAGGGTAATAGCTTGAGGCTCTGTCTCAAAAAAAAAAAAAAATTAGTGTTTAAATAATTGGCAAATGTTTGTTTTTACAAATATCCTTTGAGAATCAGAAACAAGATAATAATTCAAACAATAAATCATACAAATATTTTATTAATATAAAATATAACTTAAAAGGAGTTTTGATTAATTTACCCAAAGAATGGCTTTTGTTTTTACTTTTTTTTTTTTTTAAACCAAATCAGAACATGACAATCAGCACAGCGTCTCTGTGGCTTTTTTATTTTTTTAATTATAAACTCTTTATTATTTGGCATTCATACACACAAAGTATATATTTAACTGAATATTTTATACAAACTCTAGGAAAATATTCCGAATACAAAATTATGATTATAAAGTAAAACAATCAAAATGCATCAAAAAAGCATGTGATTCAGTGCCAAATTTACAATCGTATTATCTTATATGTTACCATCCTTATATTTTAAAAAATGTTCACATGAGAACGCGAATGTGAGCAATTAATTGCTAAAAGAATAAGTGATTTCCTTATATAGAAGATAGGCAGGGACACAATGCAAATTAAAGCACTAAAGTCTTCAGAATCGCTTTTTTTTTTTTTTAAATCTTCAGAATTTCTTTATGTTATTGCTAGTAAGATAACAGAACCTAAAGCTATGAGGATCTGTCCAAGTAAAATATTTACATTACATAAGCCTTTCGCTCTTGCCTGGGAGAAGTGATCTGTCAGCCACTTCTGAAAGAAAGATGGTCCACTATAGATACCAGGGAAGTTTCTTCGACCGCAGCCATGTCCATAACTGGTAATTCCCATTGCAAAAAATCTCTTCTGCTCTGGTAAGTAGCACATCAATGGTCCACCACTATCACCCTATCAAAAAAGTCCCCAAATAGCATTAGTTACTTCTAGTATCTGTTAAGCAACAGTAGAACTGGAAAAAAGTTAACTACATTAAACTTAAGTTTTGTAAATAGATATTAAAAATCCATAGATTTTGAGTTTAATATTCCAACTCAAACAAGAGGTATTCACTCGGCCCACATATTTAGAGGTAAGTAAACAGTTGGTAAATAAATTTCTCACCTGCATGGTTTTGAACAAAAATACTACAAATAAAATTGTTTGGATTTTAAATACAAATACTGAGGAGAAATATAATATAGGAATGGCTCAGCGCTTGTAGCACAGTGGTTATGGTGCCAGCCACATGCAACAAGGCTGGTGGGTTCAAGCCCAGCCCCGGCCAGCTAAACAACAATGACAACTGCAACAAGAGAATAGCCAGGCATTGTGGCGGGCACTTGCAGTCCCAGCTAATTGGGAGGCTGAGGCAAGGGAATTGCTTAAGCCCAAGAGTTGAAGGTTGCTGTGAGCAGTGATGCCATAACACTCTACCAAGGGTGACATAGTGAGACTCTCTCACTCTCAAAAAAAAAAAAAAAAAGAAAGAAAAAGAAAAGCAATATAATTTAGGAAGTATGTAAAACGTTGCAAAAATATTCTTAAAACTGTCTATTAGAATATTTCTTAGGTTAATACTGCGTGTGAAAGGCATAGCTCTAAGATGTATAAAAGACTTTTCAGGCTCAGTGCCCAAAGCACAGCGGTTACGACGCCAGCCACATACATGGAGGCTGGTGGGTTCAAACCTGGCCTGGACCAGCTAAACAATGACAACTGCAACAAAAAATAGCCAGGCATTGTGGCAGATGCCTATAGTCCTAACTACTGGGAGGCTGAGGCAAGAGAATCGCTTAAGCCTAAGAGTTTGAGGTTGCTGTGAGCTGTGACGCCACAGCACTCTACTGAGGGTGACATAGTGAGATTGTCTCACACAAAAAGAAAAGACTCTTTTCAGTGTGTGTATGGTCTGGTACCTAGAGAGGGCAGTCCGTTGGACTGCATAAAAAATTAACGTTTATGCTACACACTGTAACATCAGAAAAGTGAAAAAAACAGTCCACAGAATGGAGGAAAGCATTTGCCTATCATCGCTCTGGTAAGGGACTTATATCCAGAATATATGAAGAGTGCTTATAATTCAATGATAAAAGGACAAATAACTCAATTTAAAAATGAGAAAATGGGCTTGGTGCCCCTACCTCAGTGATTAGGGCGCCAGCCACATGCACTGGGGCTGGTAGGTTCGAACCCGGCCATGGGCCTGCTAAACAACAATGACAACTACATCAACAACAACACAATAGCAGGGTGTTGTGGCGGGCGCCTGTAGTCCCAACTACTTATGAGGCTGAGGCAAGAGAATCACTTAAGCCCAAGAGTTGGAGGTTGCTGTGAGCTGTGACATCATGGCACTCTACTGAGGGTGACATAGTGAGACTCTGTCTCAATAAAATAAAAATAAAAACGAGAAAATGATTCACATAGTTATTGTCTAAAGAAGACATACAAATGGTTCGGAAGTACAATTAAACCACAGTGAGATGCTGCGTCACACCCCCAGGGCTGGCTCTGATAAAACATAGACAAGAGCAAGCGCTGACAAGGGTGTGGGGACCGAGATCCTCATCCCTCGCGGGAATGTGAAGTGGCACGGCCATCTGGAATACAGTTCAGCAGTCTTTCCAAATGCTAGACATTGACTCAGTAATTACACTCCTGAGTGGTTTGGAGTTTCTAAGATCAAATGAAGACATAGAGATACACCAAAATGTAGACACGAATGTTCATAGTAGTATTCATAAAAGCCAGAAAGCGAGAACAGTCCACATGTCCATCAGCTAATGAAAGGAAGATTGAAAGGTGCTCTGTCCATACATATCCTCACAAGGGTGTATTATTTGGCAATACAATTAATAAAGTACCGCTACATTGGCTAGGCACCCTTAGCTGAGGGGTTATGGGGTCAGCCACATACACCGAGGGTGGTGGGTTCAAACCCAGCTTGGGCCTGCTAAACAACAATGACAACTGCAATAAAAAAAATAACCGGGCATTGTGGCGGGCGCCAGCTACTTGGAAGGCTGTGCCAAGAAAATAACTTAAGTCCAAGAGTTTGAGGTTGCTGTGAGTTGTGACACCACCGCACTCTACTGAGGGGGACATAGTGAGCCTCTGTCTCAAAAAAAAAAAAGTATCAATACATTCTACACCATGGTCAAACCTTGAAAACATGATACTAAATGAAAGAAACCAGTCATAAAAGACCACATAACCATATATTGAAATATTTCGCAAATATCCAGGATGGGCAGTGTCCGGAATCAGCAGCTCAATAGACATTAGTGGTTGCCTGGGGCTAGAGTTGAGTAGGAGGAGAATGGGGGAGTGATTCCTGATGTGGCTGAGTTTCTTTTTAGGGTAACAAGTGTTCTAAAATTAGATCGTGAGCCAGGCGCAGAGGCTCACACCTGTGATCCTAGCACTACCGGAGGCTGAGGTGGGTGGACAACTGTCAGGAGTTGGAGATCAGCCTGAGCAAGAGTGAGAACCCATCTCTTAAGAAAAAAAAGAAAAGCCGTGTGTTGTGGCAGGTGCCCGTAGTCCCAGCTGCTTAGGAGGCTGAGGCAAGAGAATCACTTGAGCCCAAGAGTATGAAGTTGTTGTGAGCTGTGATGCCTTAACACTCTACCTAGGGCAACAAAGTAAGACTCTGTCTCAAAACCAAACATAACAAATAAAATAAGATTGTGGTGATGATTGTACAATTCTACACATACCCTTAAAAAAACATTGAATTGGCTCGGTGCCTGTGGCTCAGCAGGCTAAGGTGCCAGCCACGTACACCTGAGCTGGCGGGTTCGAATCCAGCCAGGGACCGTCAAACAACAATGACGGCTGCAACCAAAAAATGGCCGGGTGTTGTGGCGGACGCCTGTAGTCCCAGCTACTTGGGAGGCAGAGGCAAGAGACTCGCTTGAGCCCAGGAATTGGAGGTTGCTGTGAGCTGTGATGCCACAGCACTCTATCCAGGGTGACAGCTTGA
>CAUYRH010149160.1:0-25896 GCA_963574655.1 Perodicticus potto
TGAAAATTACTAAAAGTAGAATATAAATGTCTTCATATAGTGATTTAAAGGCCATGAAGGCTATGTTAAATAGTTTAATGAAAATATTTTAGATTGTATATAAAGTCAGCACATTGTGCCCCATGATTGCACCAATGTACAATGTAAATTATAATTTCATAAAAATTAAAAAAAAAATCTTCCTGTTTTTTCCACCTCCTGCAATCAGGTTATTTCTAACACTTTTCCTGGGACACCCAATAATGACTCAGAATAACTCAACATAACTTGTACTCTGAAGAAACAGATAAAGACAAAGAGAACCACATGGAAAAAAGTGTGTAGAGTGCACCAAAGATAATGTATTGCGCAAACTAATGAGCCTCTGGAGAGTGAAGAATGAACGCAACTGGGTGTTTCCAGCCAAGACAAATGCTCTTCGATCTTGATTCCAAGTGTCAGTAAAAGAAACCAGTTGCAGAAATGACTCTCAGTACACACTGGTGCCCTCAAAGAAATCTCACGCAACACCAGTCAGCCTCATGGCCCACTCCCAATAGGGAAGGAACTTGGAGGCAACTTCCAGGGAGGTTGCTGTACGGCCCTTGACCCTCCCTGTGGAGAATTATGATTCTGTACATAGACAAGTGAGGTGTGAATGTGTGAAGTGTGGTCAATGCTCCCATAGCCCAGGTCCTTGATCTTATAATTATTAGAAGATTATTAGAATTAGATATTATTGCATTATTAGACTAGATTATTATTCTATCTTATCAGAAGAGTAGAAGGTTATTAATTTTAAGCTATTAGAATCTAATAGCTTAAAGGCTGCAGAAGCACCTGTGTGCTGTAGCAGTCTGTATGCCGAAAGGAAACTGTAGAAGTTTCCTTTCGGCATACAGACTGCTACAGAATGTTTTGCTGCTAAACGATCTAGAAGAGAAACAGCCCAAATGTCCATCAGTGGAGGTGGAGAAACAAAACAGGGTATATACATGTGATGGAATACTCTTCAGTCATAAAAAGAAAGTTATGACACATGATACAACATGGATAAACCTTGAAAACATGCTAAGTGAAATAAGCCAGCACAAAAGGATAAATATTATATGATTTCACTTGGTATTTTAAGAGTTACTTGGAATATTCAGATTCATAGAAACAGAGAGGAGAATGTTGGTTTCCAGGGGCTGGGGGAGGGGTAAATGGGTAATTCGTATTTAATGGGAAAACACTCTAGCGCCCAAGTTTGAATTGGGAAAACTCATGGGACTGGGGATGAGAAAACTCATGTTACTGGGGATGAGACAGCTGTTAAAGGTGAATGAACTGATAGATATGAACCACCCATTCAAGAATCTATTTAAAATTCAGACATTTAATAATGACAAATAAAGACGACTATTTGTGACAAAAGAAAAACACATTCTAGAGATTTAAAAAGTTCTGGAGATGAAAACGGTAATAGATATACAACAATGTGAAATGTACTTAATACCCTAAACTGTATACTTAAATATACATAAATATATAACTTTTATGTTATGTATATTTTACCACAATAAAAAATATTCATCCAGGAGGAGGGAGGGCCATTGGCAGGACCTTACCTAATGTGCACAATGTGAGAGTGTGCCCCCAGGGTGAAGGACTCAACTACAACTTGAACTTTACCTCAGAATTGAAAACAATGTAACCTAAACATTTGTACCATATTAATTTAAAATAAAAAATAATAATAAAGGTAATTAAACAAAATATTCATCCAAAAAAAAATTAGCCAAAGGAGAAGAGGCATGGTTGAACATGGCCAAATCTCCAGAGAACAAATAAATCCAAATATATTCAAATATATATTTGCATATATCTATATATATTTATTCAAATATTTCTAACAAAATATGTACATAATCTTTACAGAATCTGAAAGATAAATCCTGAAACACCAGATTCACAAGAATCTGTACTATGCCCAAGAGAAGGCACTATCCAAGGAGGCCCCCAAAATTCAGAAGAATGAAAGCAAGAGCTCTAGTGACAAATACCAGAAATAAAAGAAAGGATATCTCTACTGGAAGCTCTGGCAGGAATTAAAAAGACAATAAAGGAATACTAAGAATAGTTGTACTCCCATAAATTCAACAACTTAGAAAAAATAAACCAATTCTTAAAAACCAACTGCCAAAACTCACCCAAAATGAAATAGAAAGCCCAAATAGTCCTATCACCTCAAGTAACCTGAGTAATTTAAATAAATTTTAAATTTACAATTTAAAATGTTCAATAAAAAGACCTATAGGCCCAGATTCACTGATGAATCTCACCACTCCTCTAACAACATTTAAAAAAGAAATAACACCAATTCTACATGATCTTTTCTGGAAAACAAAAGAAAAGGGAACAGCTCTCAATGCAATTGTTATAAGACCATCACTGTCCTGATGACTAAACCAGACAGCACACACATGAAGCTCAGTGTAAAAATACTCAACAAAATATTATCAAATAAAATCCAGCAATTGTAAAATAAATTGTACCACTGACCTTAGCTAAGTGAAGTTTATGCTGACAATACAAGACTGGTCCAGTATTTTAAAGCCAATCTGTATAATCCACTCTATTAAAAGTATAAAGAAGGGAAATCACATGATCATATGAATTGATTTACAAAAAGCATTTGACAAAATTCTACATCCATTCATAACTTTTTTAAAAAACCTTCCAGAGGACTAGAAGTAATGAACTTCTTTAGCAACTACAAAAATACCTCTATAAAATATCAATGATGAAATACTGAATATTCCCCCTAAGAATATTACCCCATGAACAAGGCAAAATGTTTACTCTCATCTCTCCTCTTCAACACTGTACTAGAAATCCTAGCCACTGCAATGAGGCAAGAAAATGAGATTAAACCATTATGGAATAAATGTTTGTCTTTCCCCTTCATATGTTGAAGACTTAACCCATAACGTGCCTGTATTTGGAAAGGGGGCCTCTAAAGTAGTAATTAAAGTCATATGAGGTCATACGGTTGGGGACATGATTCAACGGGACTAATGTCCTCATAAGAGACACCAGAGAAGGTGATCATCTATAACCCAAGGAAACAGGCCTCACCAGACACCAACCTTGCTGGGATCTCGGTGTTGAATTTTTCAGCCTGTAGAATTTTTAGGAAGTCCGTTTCTGTTGTTTAAGCCAGCCAAGAAGACTAACACAACAAGTATACAGATTGAAATGGAAGAAATAAAAATATATCCATCCACAGACAACATGATAACACGACTGTCTGCATAGCGTATGCCGAGGATGACACGTACACACACCTCAGAACTCCTATTTATAAATAACATGACTGTCTGCATAGTATATGCCCAGGATTACACGTACACACACATCTCAAGAACTTGTATTTGTAAAACAGGTAAATTTGGCAAGGTCTCATTATATAAGGTCAACACACACACACACATCAGTAGTCTTTCTCTATAGTAGCAATGTGCAATTTAAAATTAAAATTTAAAAGTAAACATTTAAAATTCCTACACCCAGGGTGGCGCCTGTGGCTCAAAGGAATACAGACGGGCCCCATATGCCGGAGGTGGCAGGTTCAAACCCAGTCCTGGCCAAAAAAAAAAAAAAAATTCCTGCACCCTACAATAAAATCCTTAGGTGTATATCTAAAAAAATATGTATAGAATCTTTACAGAATCTGAAAGATAAAATGCTGATGGGATAAATCAAAAAACTAAATAAATGGATAGCTATAATGCTCATGAATTGGATGACTGAACATAGTAAAGATTCTTGCCAAGAAGATCTCTAAATTTAACACAATTTTAATCAATATTGGAGATGTAGACCAATTAGTTCTAAATGTCTATGGAAAGGCAAAGAAATTAAAGCAGGAAAACAATGTGGAAAAAGAAGAATACTATCAAAGGAAACACATTACTGAATTTTAAGATTTACTATAAAACAATAGTACCAAGATAGCCTGGTATTATGAAAGAGATAGACAAACAGATCAGTGGAATGGTATCAAGCCACATGAATATGGCCAATTGATTTTTGGAAAAGATGCAACAATAATTCAACGAAGGGAGAACAGGTTTTTCAACAAGTGGTGTTGGAACATTGGACAATGTTAGGCCAAAAATAAGAAATGAACATTTTCTGAAACTTTACATTTTATACAAACAACTCAAATAGAATATATATCTAAATGTAAAACATAAAACCTTTATAATAGGACATAAAAGAAAAATCCCGGTAACCTAGAGTTGGGCAAAGTTTCCTAAAAAGAATACCGACAGCTCAATCTGTAAATTTTTTAAAAATCGATAAGCTGATCTTCATCAAAAAGACTTCTGATAAGTGAAAGACACTTTTAAGAGAACGAAAACACAACTTACAGACTGAGAAGAACATTTACAAATCATATATCCAGCAAGGACTTGAATAAGAAATCCACAACTTGATGAAAGATGGGCAAACTTTACAAAAGAACATATGTGGATACCAATAAGCACAGGGAAAGATGTTCAACATCCTTAGCCATTATGGAAAAGCAAATTAAAGTCCAATGAGATGCACTACACACCTATTAAAGTGGTGTAAATAAAAAGCTGCTGCTAATACCAAGTGCCGACAATGACAAGGAACAACTGGAACCCTCATACATTGCTGCTGGGAATGCAAAATGATACAGCTACACCAGAAAATAGTTTGGAAGCTTCTTACAAACTCACACACCTGTTAAACATGTATGATCCCACGTCTACGTACTTGTCCTGGAGAAATGAAAACGCGTACTCACACAAGCATCTGTATACGCACATTCACAGCAGCTGTATTTATGACCACCATGAACTAGAAATGACCCCAAAGTTCTTCAGCTAATGAGTGGAGAACAAACTTGTGTCCCTTCACAGTGGATGACTAACCAGAAATAAGGCAGAACAAATTAATGGTGGACACACATCCAGGTTTACTCCCAAGGCACGGTATTAAATGAAGAAGCCAACTCTCAAAAAGTTGTGTTCTGGACTGCTTGATTTCATTTATTTGTCATTGTCCAAGAGGCAAAACTGTAAAGACCGAGAACAGCAGGGGCTTCCAGGGGTTAAGAGGGGATGAGGAGATGGCTGCAGAACAGCAGGTGGCAGGGGGCAGGTTTCTGTGGGAAAGAGGTTATTCCAAAACCTGATCCAGAAAACTAAAAACCATAACTATACGCACACACACAATTTTGTTGTATGTTAATTTGAAAAATAATTTTAAGTGAGCTATAACAAGGACTTCTTCCTACAAAATGAATGGCTCAACTCTTGGAACCACCTCTAACTGCCTCCTTGCTCAACAAGCTCCTCCTTTGCCCTATCTTTTTGTGAGGCCTTTGATATATTTTTTTTTAACAATTTTATTTATTTTTATTTATTTATTTATTTATTTATTTTTGGTTGCAGCCGTCGTTGTTTGGCGGCCTGGACTGGATTCGAACCCGCCAGTTCAGGTGTACGTGGCTGGTGCCTTAGCCCATTCAGCCACAGACGCCGAACTGAGGCCTTTGATATTTATCGGAATTCAAAATATTCTGTCTTCTTAGCATCCACAACAATCCCATTTAATCTCATGAACCTTTGTAATGTCACATATAAAAGTCTGCATGCCCATCAGCTTTCTAAGTCCACTCTGTCCTTTTCTGGTTTGCCCAAATGTAAATGATGCCATTTGCTCATCCCTAGAGACACTGCGGAGACAAGATGTCAGCTTGGAGCAACTATGGGATCTTGCACATCTGGCTGTGAAAATGTCTGCCTTGCATTGCTCTGGACACTTGGAGGTTTCAAAATCCAACAGCCCTATAATTGAGGCCTTGCTGTATATCCTGACATTTAATCCCAGGGATAACTGTCAGAGATTTTAAAACACACATAATGAGCTTTGTTAGGAAACCGTGACTATCAAATGTATGTATCTTAAAGATTTTTTCTTAAATCTATAATTCAAAAACTCAGCCAACAAAAGATACTTGGGTGACACTCAGAACCTGTTTACCCACAGGCTAGACACAGACTGGCATTTAATGCAGAGCAAGAATCCTACAAGGTGCCTAGAAAAGAGTGACAGTTGTTAAACTCCCGCTAAAACTTGCATCTACACCCGCGTCTTCTTTTATTCCTTCTTTAAAACTTCACTGCCGTCCTAATCCGAGGGGCCGCTTTTTCGTGGCTGTCTGTTGGCGGACCCCTTCGCACACACTCGCACAAGTGTGCCTCGTCTATTTAAGGGCAATTAAGTTGCTAACAGTCAGCTATTTCCAAAGTCACCTGCTGCAGATGATACATTACGGAACATCTGACGCCAGAAATGTAGCCGGGGAAAGTGGGCTGTGGTTTCGCTGAACTCTCATTAATTAAAGAGTCCTGCCTATCTAAGGAAGAGTCGCAGTCTGCAGCAAGCGCTTCACGTGGAACTGACGGTGCTTTGGGGTGTTGCCATGTGAACCGGCTTACGACGCACGAGGGAACGCAAGAGGAGAGGCCAGCATATTTTTTCCCATTCAGCGGTACCGAGTATTCTGCACATTTCTTCTGAAACACTTAAGCAAGATAAGATGCTTTCTCTAACCCAGATAGAAATGTTTTAGCTCATTAAGCCCGTTCTTCCAGAATACTAATTCTGTGCTTGACTGGTACTTTATTACAGATAAGAGAATAATTCAAAATTAAAAGACGCGAAATGAAGCTCTTCTAAGCTATCACTTAGGCCATTTGAGGGGAAAAGTACTCATACCCAGTACAATTTTTTAATAATAAAATGGACACAAACATTTGTTCAAAGTTCTCATAGCCCGGTTTTACCTCATTTGCTGCACAGCATTCAAATGTGCGATGTAAATAGCTTTTCAGAGTCCTACACCTGCCTTCTCCTCGGGACATCAGCTTTCTTGGGCTCTCCTCTCTCTGCTCCGGGCTGAAGTCCAGCTGCGGGCCGGGCTCTCGGGACTCTGGGCCGCCCCCTGCTGGCCGGCAAGCACACTGCCCACCTGCGCGGACCCAGACCCGCCCGCTCCACCCTGCGCGGCTCCCGCCGCAGCTGAGCTTGGGCACTTCGCGTCAGCAGTGCTCCAGCAGGGCTTTGGTTTTGGTGAATGATCTTTCAGACAAATTTGCTGCGAGCTTTTGTCATTAGACGCTCACAGGGCACTCCTGTGAGGGTAGCTAAATGGATTAAATGCAGGAAGCAAATGTCACCCAAGGCTGCAAAAAAAGTCCAGAAGGCACTGGCTTTCAGCGACCCTCCTCTCCACTCCCCAGTGCCGCCTCCTCCCCCATCAGGCTTGTACCTAAAGCATCTAAAATCGAATTCCATTTGTAATACAGGCACAAAATAGGCCCAAGAAGTCTGCTGCACAGAATTGGGCTCTTTACCCCAGCAGCTGACATGTGGAACAAAAGGCTTTTCCCACAAAGGCACTTCCAGCGACCTCCCACACCTGGAGCATCACCCACCGCACCCCCTAGAGCAGTGACGGAACTGAGAGGAGAGCCCACTGCCTCCCCCAGGCTGCCTGTTATGGGGCACACTGGAGGGGGGGCCTTCCTTGGCCTGCAGGAGAAACGCAGGCTGGGAGCAGATTTCTTTTGTCCTCCAATATTATGCAAATAAGCAAATCAAATTAAGTACCTGAGGTTTTTTTTTTTTTTTTAATTAAGGGTTTTGATTAGACACAGATCTGTTGTAGGCAGAAGGAGAAATTTTATTCCAAAACCCCAGACACCTGGGCTCCTCTGCAGGTCCTCAATCAGGGCAGAGCCCCAGGACTGCGGGAAGCTCATCTTTTGATTTCCAGGTGGGTGGGCACCTGGGACACAATAGTAAGAATTAAGCCTGAGAATAGCAGAGGGAGAGAGCAAAGTCCTGTAACTCCTACAGAAAACAAAGGCGGCTGCTCAGCTTCTGACTTTGTGTGCAACATAAAAGAAAATAAGCGATACAGTCCATATTTACCAGAAAAGGCTGGCTGAGTCTCATAAACTGGAACTTGAGTGTTGGAAGACTGTACAGCACCAACCAAGACCAGGAACTAGAGATCTTAGAACTGGAGGATTTTATGGTTGGAGGGTTTGGGAACCACTAGGTGGAACCCTCTTCTTCAGGAGGCATCTTTACCTTCCACCCCATTCAAAAGGGTTTAGATCCTGTAAAAAGCAGGCAGAGGCTGTAGGTGCTAAGGGAGAACTGGAAATGAATCATACACAGACACCAAAATAATTATTTTCCAACAACTAAAGTCAGCTTTCATCTTGCGTGTGGCGGGCACTGAGCTGAGCACCTCCCCTGCGTTATCTCATACAAATTCCACACAACTCTGATGTCAGTGGTGCTCTTAAATTCACTTCCACTCTGCAGATGGAGAAACTGAGGTTCAGAGAGTATCTTGAACCGGATCAGTAAGAAGCCGAGGTTCACACCCAGTGCTAGAACACCAGCTGGTACACGGTAGGGATGCAATAAATATTTTTTGAGCAAGTAAATAGATGAAAGGTGGAACCGAATGCAGCTAAGAACATGGACTTTGAGCTGTTGTCTCAGCGATAATAATCAGGCCATGCAAGTGGACGTTCCAAGGTGAGACACTAATGTAGGAGAAAGAGAATGAAAACCTGGATCTTAGTGCCATGTGTCAAGCCAGTCACATGATCTTACTCAAATCTATGCTGTCGAGCCCTCTCTTCTTATAGCAACTGGAGCTGAGCTTTGCTTTGGAAAATCCTAGTTGGAGCATGGGGTCCTAGAGTTTGGTCAAGCAAGTCTCATGGAGCCACTTCAGATGGCCGGGTAGAGCTAAGGGTGCATTACTAAAAACAGCATCTCTAGGAGGTGCCAAATCAGAACCAAAAAGACTGTTCAGAGATGAGTCATCATATAGAAGAAGGCCTCACCAGTCGCGTGCAGAGCCTAGCAGAACTTCCAGGAGCTGAGGAGCAGACTCACCATCTGGTCCCACCCCCTCCATACTAGCCATAGTGGACACTAGATGTAAAAGTACAATGTTAATCTCATCCTAGTCGGAGGGACATTAATAGACATCATTTCAATGAATGGTATATTTGATTGAAAAGTACAGACTCAAATGTTAAATGAGTGATAGATATACCAAAAGATATTTGAACTTTCTAATAATCATAGACAAATTAATGAGATACCATATTCGCCAACCAAATTGACAAAGATCAAGAAGACTGATAAAGCCCAGTATTGATTAACATATAGGAAAAAGGAAATGTTTCTATATCACTGGGGGAAATACTAAATGCCACAGCCTGTTGGGTCATATGTGGTAACATGTAATGGAAGCCTAAACAATATCAACAACGTGGACTGAATGATTGGAAGCACACAGTAAAGGAATAACTGAATCAGATGTTCATTACAGCATTATTTATAGAAGGGAAAGGTAGAAAAAAACTATTAATAAATATTCAAAAACAGGAATATAGATAAATAAGCAGTAGAATATTATGTTATCATTTAAGGATGAAAATTTACAGTTTTGTTTATTTTCTTAGAGACACAAATAGGACTTTTGTTAAACAAACAAAAGAACACAACCAAAGAGTATAAGAGAGTTACCTAGGCAGACACCCAGAAATACTATAATCACCAGGAGTCATCGCTGGGTGATAAAATAATGGGTGATTATCAGATACTGTCTGATAATTTTGATAATCGTGTGTTAATTTTATAATCATTGAACGATCAAACCAATGAAATTATTTTAATTTTGTAAAAGAAAAATACAGTGAGTGAGGAAAGTCACCACTAGCTGCCTAGAAAATGGACATGAGCAACCTATAAATCACCAGAGGAAATTTCTTTTTAATTAACAAAGACTATCATTAGATAAAAATAAAAACAGGAAATTGTTAAGTTAAAATATATGTAAGAAGGAAACAACAAAACACCAAGTAAGGAGACATAAATATAAGCTGTTTATAAGCTGAAATATAAAATATGATGATAGGAATAGCACATCGGCTCACCCCAACCTTATCTCTGGCCTTACTGTACGTTAGAGGATATCACCACAGATAGAAGTTAAGGTCATGTGTACAGGTACGGGGAAAGACAGAGCAACAGATAAAGGTACAGAGAGTGAAGACAATCCAAGAACTTATAGGAATTCAGAAAAGGGAAGGAAAAAATTAATTTAGATCCCTAGCATTACTCTACACCCAGATAAGTTCCACAGGAGTTAAAGGTATAAAAAATAAATCCTTATGTTATTAAAAGAAAACATAAGTAAATAGAATCTTGGAGTGGAGAACGTCTTTTTAATCATAACGCCAAGATAGAAACCACAAAGGAAAAGCTGAAAAAATGTTTCTATAAAATATTAGGACATTTTGAAAAATATATATAGGAAAACATGCTTTAAACAAAGATAAAAGACAAAAATGGAAAAATATTTATAATATAACTGACAATGTTTTTACCCTCAAAACATAAAAAGCTTATAAAAATCAATAAAAATGTGTATGTTGGAAAATTAAGCAAGAAATGTACTGATGGCCAACAAGCATGAAAATACGACAATGAAGAAATGCAAATGTGAATGATGAGCTGACATTTTCTGGCTTCTCAAACTGGTAACAATAAACAGACTAAGGTCTATTGATAATGGACTTCCAATAAATGCACCTGGGTCCCAGTGTGGCTTTGCCTCTCATTAAATATGCTGCAAATGTATCAAAGTATCTCATTACCTTCATTTAGCCCCAATGCTTAGCTACACTCCACAAATCTGTTTCCTCTATGAAATGGGGAGGATCAGAGCAGAATTTACAGTCACATATCAGTGTATCTGTTTTCTGTTGCTGCTGTAACAAGTAATCCCCAAATTAGCATCTTATGAAAACACACATTTACTGTTTTATAATTCTGAGTGTCAGAAGCCCAAAGTCAGTCTTACTGGGTTCAAATTCAGGTGTCAGCAGGGCTGAGCTCCTTCTGGAGTGTCTAGGGGAGAATCTTCCCCCTTCCTTGTCTTTCCAGCTTCTAGAGGTGCCGGCAGCACAGCACCTGCCATCTCTCTGCCTTCCTCTTCCATCTTTCAGTAATCCTGGCGATAACATTGAGCATCCGGATAATCTTCCTTTTTCAGAGCTTTAATTTAATCACACGGGTAAAGTGCCTTCTCCTATGCAAGGTAACACATTCACAGTCTGGGGGCATTCAGACAGGGCTGGGCATTATTCTCACCCTCATTAAGTCCATGCTTAAAACACGCCAAACTCAGAGCTTGGCAAATGACAGCCCTTAAAACGTGTTAGCTGCTGTTAGGAGTTGGGAGCAGCCAAAGAAATGCCTCTCCAGGGCCCACCGCGAAGGGGGAGGAAGCACTGGTGTGCACTGCTGGTGTAGGAGGAAAAACGCCAGGTGATCAGTGGGGACATGGGCTGGGGGGCTTCTCCTCTACCCACTGAGCCTCAACCGGGGGGCATGGAAGCCCTGCTTACGTTCATAGAGACATTCAGGGTGTCCACGTCATGAAACAGTACACCTAACTGAAATTAATGTGATATCTAACTATTGACGTAGAACTTATTTCACAATATACCAGTCAAAAGATACCAAAAGTGCAACATCGCGCTGGATTCTATTTTTTAAACAAGTATATAAATATATATGACTGTGCGTCTAATAATTCAAGAAAGCGGTTTGTCAGGCTCACGGTTCTGCGGGCCGCACACGGAGCGTCACGCCAGCACCTGCTCCCGCGGAGGCTGCAGGCTTCCCGCACGCATGGCGGAGAGGCCGGAGAATCAGCATGAGCAGAGGTCACATGGCAAGAGAGGAGCCAGGCTCTTTGTACCAACCCAGCTCTCAGGGGGACTAACAGAGCAGGAACTCACTCACCCCCCAGCCCAGGGAGGGCGTTCATTTGTTCCTGAGGGGCCGCCCCCAGGCCCCAAGCACCTCCCATCAAGCTCCACCCGCAGAAGCTGGGGGATCACGTTTCTGCAAGAGACGTAGGGGGTCAAATCCCCAAAGGCAGCACTGCCTATGTGAGTGCCTCTGTAAAGAACAAGTAAGGGAGGCTCTGCCCAAATTGCTCCCACCGCGTGCCGCTGGGTGCAGGGCCCGGCTGACCTTGACTGGGTTGTATTTCCAACTGTTCTGAGTCTCCTGCACAGTGAGAAGGTCCCCTGGTTCGGGAGATGACAGGTTTTCTCTCCTTGGTTACCACCAACATCACAGAGGAATAGACATGAGGGGGATGAGTGCCAAAAGGCCAGTGGGCAAGATGAGTAACTCAGAAAATAATATGAAAATGTTAAAATCTAGACAAATTCCAGAAATTATTCTTAGAGTCACACCACAATTGGCCTCTAGCAAAGGCTTGGCCCCCTCACCTGGCATGATGCCTGCACTTTGCGGGTGGGCCAGACAGCCCAGCTCCTTCCTACCTTGTTGGTGCTCACACCCTGGACCCACACACACGTGCACTCCGCTGCCTCCATGCCTGGCTAGACCCCGCTTCCCCCAGTGTCTATGTTTTCTGGTGGGTGCTCAATGTAGGCGATGAGAGATTAATGGAAGACACGCCTCACCATTTTCCTGCTCAAGGGGCAGGGGAGGGTGGGTATTTATGCATCAGCTCCCACAGTCCTTGGTGGAAGTGGCTGGAGCGTTTATTCACAGGTGGAGTGGGCTGGGGCAGTTCATTCCCAGGTGGAGTAGGCTGGGGCAGTTCATTCCCAAGAGGAGGAGGCTGGGACATTCATTCCCAGGTGGAGGAGGCTGGGCAGTTCATTCCCAGGTGGAGGAGGCTGGGGCAGTTCGTTCCCAGGTGGAGGAGGCTGGGGCATTCATTCCCAGGTGGAGGCTGGGTCAGTTCATTCCCAGATGGAGGGGGCAGGGGCACTCATTCCCAGGTGGAGGAGGCTGGAGCACTCATTCCCAGGTGGACGAGGCTGGAGCATTCATTCCCAGGTGGAGAGGGCTAGGGCAGTAGATCCCAAGTGGAGGTGGCCGGGGCAGTTCATTCCCAGGTGGAGGCTGGGGCAGTTCATTTCCAGCTGGAGGTGGCTGGGGTGTTCATTTCCAGGTGCTACAGGTCTGCCTGGGTCGCCTGCTGCTACCAGGAGGGCTTCCCACAGTTGGGAGAGAGATGGGAAAGGAAAATCCTGGGGCACAGAAAGGCTGGTACTGAAAGCCGAAGTCGGGCCCCCAGAAAGGGTCAGGGGATGTGGATGAGGCCCTACTACGTAGCAGTTAAATTGATAATGACACAGGCATTTGGGTGTATATTTGTTAAATGTCAATCTGCCTCATTAGACTGCAAATTCCACGGAGGCAGAAGTCACAGCTGCATCTCAGGTGCCTGACACAGTGTCTGATGAACAGACACATGAATCAGGGAATGAGTGAATGCCCCGGGTAAGTTTTACCTAAACAATGCATGACACCAGTCAGATAGTACTCCAGAATTTCAGAAAAGACTCAAATTATTATTCAGCTTACTTTCAACTCGTATCATTACCTTGAATTATTTATTCTACTTGTGACCCACAAAGACCTCCTGATTCTTACCGTCTCATCAATGGTGTCGTTTTGTCCAAATCACACAACTTTAAGTTCTAGGATTTAAAATAGATGAAACTGATCAAGTAGGATATTTTCCAGGGAAGGTTCTAAGACATTCCCACGCAGCAGGGGCTGGCAAACTGCTGTGGTCTGCAAGCCAAATCAGACCTGTGAACAAAGAAAGGATTTTACATTTTTATGTGGTTGAGGAAAATAAGAAGATCATTTTATCACACATGAAAAGTGTGTTAAAATCAAACTTCAGTCTCCACAAAGAAAGTTGGCTTGGAACATAGCCATTCCCATTTGTGTGTGAAGTGCGAAGGCTGCTTTTGAACTCTATACAACAGACTTAAGTGGTTGCAGCAGAAAGTACAACCCTGCAAACCCCTACATTATTTACTCTCCAGCCCTTATAGAAGTTTGTCAGGCAGCCAGCCACATAAACAGAATGGATGATGCCCTCTTTGAGGCACCTGGTCCACACCAGCTGAAGAAAACAACTTTCCATCCATCCCAGCCCAGACACTCAGGAAAATCGCCTTCACAACAGCCCCACGTGTTGCCTCTACCCTGTAGCCACAAGAATACCGAAGGTATATAGTCCCTTGCTTCTTCTCCTCTCTGCACCATTCCTGTGTCTCCAAATATTTCGCCGACCAGGGGGACGTGCCCTTCTTCCAGACCAACTCACTTGTCAGACGGGCTTGGCTCAGTGCATTCCACTGTGCACACAAAACATAGTGGGGAAAATAGCACCAAACGTGTGTGACCACACACAGAGCTCTTATGAGATCCATTTCCCATGAATATTGCTTAATCTAATAATTTTCCCTGTTTTAATACCATCAATTTCCCTCCTGATCAGTGCTACCCATCAGGAAGTATCTTCAGGTAATTAACATTTTTACATTTTTAATTATGAAATCTTTCCTGAGCTGGCAGGGTGTCAGAGATTAGAAGCATCAAGCGTCCGCGGTGCTGCGATCTAAGGCTTGCTGGGGAAAATCGAGGCGGGTGTGAATTCAGGCCACCAGCTGTGCCACGGCGCCCTTGTCTAAGGTGGTGCTGGACAAGGGTGCAAAGCAGAGGGCTCGGCTCGAGATGCTGTGCTTGGTGGTCAACTTTGCACTAAACTTTGATTCCAGCGGCAAATGCAACTTTCCTAAGGAGACAGAGCATTTGGTCTTTAAGAGGACAGCGCAGACCCACCCCAGGGCCTCTATGCAGGGCCAAGAACCAGCACAGACCCCCTCTGAGGGCAGCTTGGGGTTTACTATCCAAACTCTCATCTGGCCTTCGCTGTCATGTAAATGTTTCCCTCCCTTGGCCTCACCTTTCCTTTCCTTTGGGCCCTTTTTATTCCACATTCTATTTAAAAATTTCTATTTAAGTACCTGAACGTCTCAAAAAAAAGAGTTCCACTTGTTCCTCGACACATACGCTACTGTAGAAGATGCACGCCCATATGGCAATGCCAGGCTGTGGGAGGTGGATGGGAACAGAAAGGAAGGCAGGGAAACACCGTGCACTTAAAACCCTACTTTGTAGACATGCTCACATGCTTTGAGGACAGTTCTGGATTTGTTTACATTTCAAGCCCACGTCGGTTATCCATCGAGGTTTTCTAAGCTCCTTCCTCGGCATCCTGTGACCAGGCCATCACCAGGCCACCACCAAGGGCAGATTGTAGGTGATGCTTTCTGAACCAAGAGAAGCTCCAGGGCTTGTCCAAGACCGTGCCACATGGAGAGGGGCTGGACCACCCCGTGCTGCCTTCTGTCCTCCAGGGACAGACTGGGTGAAGACTTAGTCCCTTTGTCCACCGTGCCCTCACCTCCACTCTTTTTCCACCCATCCAATTCCAGCCCAGTATCTGCCAAAGGCACTTTCTTTCTTCTCTGCCCATGACCCCAGGAGGAGAGAAGATGACCACTCTCTCTGGCTCTACTTTCCAGGACTTAGGGGTCCGATGTGTGCTGCCATGGCACCCAGTACACAAAATTCCTGTTTAAGAGAAATGGACTAGAAATTAGAAGGACAGGCTTGTCCAAAGGGGGGGAAAGCTGTTGCTTTTTGTTGTTGTTTTTATTTCAAATGAATACGAGGGTACAAGTTTTAGGTTACATTGTTCTCACTTCCAAGGTAAAGTTCAAGTTGTGGTTGAGCCCTTCACCCAGTCTTAGTAAAGTATCTCAAGAAAGGAAAAAAATATGTAGAGGAATGGACACCATGCTTTCAAGGACAGTTACTGATTCTTAACACATTAAAGGGAAACGCTGAGAACAGGACAGTCTCCTGGCAAGCCTAGAGAATGACTTAGGAGCAATCCCCCAAGTAACTCAGGAATGAGATAAGATAGGTCATTCATTAGTAAGCAGGTGTTAAACACTGATGCTTGTGCTACTTCAATGGAGTTGTGGGGAAAGAACAGGTGAGGAGAGAGCACGTGGCAATCCTTATGCACGCAGCCCTTGTATTTCATTACTTTAACTCTCCACACCTGTCGTGTATAACCTTAATAAACAGCCCTTGAGGAGGGGGCTTAAGGCTCTCCTGCACCTCTGGTTAGCTCACCTCTTTTTTTTTTTTTTTTTTTGCAGTTTTTGGCTGGGGCCAGGTTTGAACCCACCACCTCCAGTGTATGGGGCCGGTGCCCTACTCCTTGAGCCACAGGCGCCGCCCATGGTTAGCCCACCACTTGCAAGCTAGTACTTCAATCCATGTCCTGCCTGGTTCCTGGGAAAAAAAATCCAATGTACTCAATACTAATATGAAAAGGCTGTTTCTTAAGTCAAGTTCTGATGAAATGGGATCTCTTTCCCCTAATTTCAAAGTATTAAAACTGAGCTGCTAGTTAGGTCTCAGCCACAGACGGCTGACAGTTTAGCAAAAAAAAAAAAAAAAAAAAATTAAGGTGGCTTTTGCCTTGTCTAAATAATCTCAACTGCTTATGGGTCAATCTTGCCATGTAATGTGGCACATGACCTCTAGACAGACCTGTCGTACACAGCCAGGTATTTAAGCCATAGCACAGAGTATTTGTTTCACGACCCTCATGAATTAAAAGGCATGTGCTGGTGTCCAATACGTTCCCCATAAATAGATAAAGGTCTATGACCAGATTTGCCAGAAATGCTTTTTAAAAAGTTTATTGGTTAGTATACCAAGAAATGTAACCAGTCAAAAACTGTAAGAATTGCCAACAAATTGTAAAGATTTCCCAGCCTGGAGAAGTCGCCCGAGTATAGCTCCCCCAAAGGAGACCACGTCCTTCCAGGAGACAGCTTCGCAGGTGGACAAGGATGTTCTCCACCCAGGTGTTACTATTTTCAGTAATAAGTTTTCAAAAGTCTGAAAATCACCCACAACACATTAAAGTCACGTGACCACCTACCCCCTACAAATATGCTGTGGAGCCCCTCTGGTTGAAAGCGAGAAGGAAACTGTTGTGTGCCCAACGCTCTGAATGCAGCCTGCAAGTCGGTTTTTAACTGGGATGAAATTGCTGGAGTGATGGGTGTGTCACAGGGAAAGGGCTCGAGCACCACAAACATCCTTATTTTGTTTCATTTGCAGTTTTCAGAAAATGTAGTGACACTAGGCATACATTAAGGGTGGGGGAAGCCGAGGTAGCTGGTGGCTCTCTCCAGGGTACAAACAGCCTTCTCCTTTTCCCTTCACCGTGGAGGCCACCTTTTATTAATCTTGGAAGACTATTGTACTTTCGAAAAGATACTGGAATTACTAATGCATGCGGGCCAGGCAGGCGGATGACTTTGCCTCAATGAGTAGGTCACTGTGGCCGCTTTACACAACACCTACCTACAGGTTCAAAAACAGAACAAGAAATAAGCCCAAATGCCATCGTCTTGCTTCTGCCTATAATAAAGTTTTTTGTTTTTTTTTTTTACATGAGGCCTAAATTTCAAGCAGAGAAAAATGTATGCAGTTAAGGTAAACAGAGCTATTTGAACAATACCTTCCATCCCAAGAAGTAACTTTTAATCTGGTGTTTTAAAAGATGATACTTGCAAATATGGCTAAGCTGTGTATTCAATTCTGTTCAACTACTGGTGTGAAATTTTAATCAAAAAACTAGAGAGCTCATTCAAAAAAGAAATTAGTGAAAAAACTTTGGTCGTCTCTCATCAGTGAAAACTGATTTAGTTATGCAAATTACTGCTATGAATATTAAACCACTGATGAAAGGTTTTTAATGAAGGGATCTTTTGTTTTGGAAATGCAAGGGTATATGCTTTAATTTCTTGCTAATTTACTGTTCTTTGATAATGTTCACATTTTCCCCAAAGTGGCTTTGCTGATGGGTTTAATACTGTGAATAGAACTACAGACCAACAATACTGGTTTTGACAAGCCTTCCCCAGTGTAACTATACATCGTGATTTGCGGCCCCTTATGCACAATTCTATTAGGGTGAATTTTGTCTACAGGGCTTTCCCTGAAATGAATTCTCATTTTAATGTTAGCCTCCTGCAGTTTTTAATTTTTAATCTGTAATATGAAATTGCAAATTTTACAAACATCATTTGAAAAAGCCACTAGGACAGAACCGAATGCCAAAGTTTACATATTGCCTAATTAGACTGTTATGAGAGGCAGCTTATCAATGTCACGCCAAAGATCATCAAAAAATCCAATTACTAATTTGAAAAACACATATATTTATAGGTTCATTTTGTTTAATTTGCATCCAGTTAGCTCAATAATTGTTTTAAAATTGTATTAAGTCTAATAATTTGGGTTTTGCTGGTGAAGTACCTGAACTGCCAAGGTGGTGCCCAGCCCTGCTGGCCCCTGTGAATGGCAGTGCTTCAGTGGCCAGGCTGCAGGGAAGAGACCTCCTGTCAGGGGAAGCGAGGGTCCTCAGGTACTCTAGAGAGAAATCTTTCTGAAATGGAAAGACCCTCCAGCACCCCGCCAGAGAGGCCAGTTCCAGTGAATGAGCCCCCGGCACTGTGCAGATGATTAACAGCAAGTAGGAAGGAGGCAGAGGCAGCAAAGGGCGGGGTGCAGGGGTGCCCCAGGGACAGGCAGGCAGAGACCTCTGATCTGGGGAGCTGGCCTGCAGAACAAAGCAGCTTCCATCAAACTTTTTCATTATGGAAAATGTCAACATGCCCCCAAAAGGTAGCAGGGACAGGGACATCCCCACCCTGGACACCCCTGGGCCCCCAACTTCAGAATTCAGCATCTCAGGCTGGTCTCAGTTCCTCCTCCCCCCGCATTATCTGAGAGCAAAGCATGAAGAACATATCATTCTGATTGTAAATATTCAAGAAATACTTTCAAAATGTCTTTAAAATACTTTAAACACAGAAAAATCACTATACCTTAAAAAATTGACCAGAATTCCTTAATATCATTGGATGGCCAGTCAAGTTCAACTTCCCAATTGTCCCATAAATATCCTGGATGCTATTTTTATAGTTTGAGCCAAGACGCAAGTAAGTTTCATGTGGTAATTGGCAGAAAAGTTTAAGTCTCTTTTAATTTCTAAGTTCCACGTCTGTCTCTCCCTCTCTGCATCTCTCTCTTACTTTCTCTATCTCTGTCTTCAATGTATTTGCCTATTAAAGAAGCAGCTCATCTGTCCTGCAGAGGCTCCCTCAGTTTGGACTTTGCTGACCGTGCCCACTGGGGTCTTAAGGTCTTCCCTGGCCTCTGTGTTTTTCTGGGAGTTGTTAGTTGAATCCGGAACAGCATTTTTTCAGTTTTTTTATCTCAGGGCGCGCTTGACCCTATAAACTTCCACAGCACATTAAATTATGTTGATCAAAACAAAAAAGAGTAAAGAAAAAGAATATACTTACTGTGCGTTGAATTACTTTTGAAAATAATTTAATGGGGCCAGGCGTGGTGGCTCACGCCTATAATCCCAGCACTTGGGAGGCGGAATCGGGTGGATTGCCTGAGCTCACAGGGCAAGACCTCTTCTTAATAACTAGCTGGGAATTGTGGCGGGCACCTGTAGTCCAGCTACTTGGGAGGCTGAGGCAAGAGAAGCCCAAGAGTTGGGATTGCTGTGAGCACTCTACCACGGGCAACAAAGTGAGACTCTGTCTCATAAAAAAGCAAGAAAAGAAAAGAATTTAATTAGTAGTCGTTATAAATTTTCCCAGCACACCTAAGATCATCTCCTGGCACACTGGTTGAAAATCACTGGTCTAGAGCATTCATCAAACACGGGTTTAATTTTTCTGGCAACACTGCTTCATAGGTGGGATGTATATTTCCACCAAGAGTTACGTAAAAGTAGGAACTTTTAATTTTGCTTATTTCTTATTCCCCAATAATATTCACAGTACATACGACAAATAATTCAAAAAACAACAAAGAACAAAGGCAGTGGGAGGTGTGCTTCCAGGTATTTTACCGCCTCAGTAGGTTGTATTTTTTCCCTCTGTATATTTGTTTTCACAAAATGAGATCATACTGCACTTTCTCATCTTAACAAAACACCATATGCCTTGCTTGTTAAATTACTGAGCTCTCCGTGAGCTGTTATGAATGGTCGTTCTAACTCTTCATTTTATTATGGCAGCTTCTCAAAATAACCTGGAGTTTAGGTAGACTTCCTGTGCCAGACTTGAAATTCTGTGTCCATTTTGAATACTTTCCTAATTTGCTTACTTCACATCCAAGCTTTCTTATTTTGTTTTTTTAAAGACAGTTCCTCAGTCTGTTGCCCAGGTGGGAGTCCAGTGGTGTGATCACAGCTCACAGCAGCCTTGGACTCCTGGCTCAAGCGATCCTCCTGCCTCAGCCTTTCCTAAAGTTGGGTCTACAGGCATGCACCACAATACCCAGATAATTTTTTCAGGTTTCTGTGAAGATGGGGGTCTCACTGTGTTACCCAGGCTGCTCTGGAACTTCTGACCTCAAGTCATCCTCTTGCCTCAGTCTCCCCAAGTGCTAAGATTAGAGGTGTGTGCCAGGCAAAGTGGCTCATGCCTGTAATCGTAGAGATTACTCGGAGAGGCTGAAGTGGGTGGATTGCTTGAGCTCACAAATTCAAGACCAGCCTAAGTAAGAGCAAGACCCCTATCTCTAAAATATAGCTGAACATTGTGGCGGGCACCTATAGACCCGGCTATTCAGGACGCTGAGTCAAGTGAATCGCTTGAGCCCGGGAGTTTGAGGTTACTGTGAGCTCTGACACCACAGCACTCTACCCCAGGGCAACTGAAACTCTGTCTAAAGGAAACAAAAAAGATTACAGGTGTGAGCTACCACATCCAGCCAAGTCTTTAAATTAACCAAAGCAATCATTCCTTTTGAGTACAAAAGATGTTTTCTCACATTATGAGAAAATTATGATCTAAGACCGGTGTTTGCTGTTCACATAAAATCCTAATGCTGCCTTAAATGTTGGCAAGCAGCATTTCCTGGACCCTTGAACTGCGGACAGTGACCGAGGTGAGAGAGCCTCCCAGTCCCTCACCCCCACCCCGAGAATCCCCACAGCCCAAGCAACACAAAGCTTCCTGGCTTCAGATCCCTTCTTTTCCACAGACTTCTCTTCCGGCGCCATTTCCCTCCTTGAGTTTGAGAGCCCAGGAACTTGTGGGGTTACATGGAGCACCCCAGGAGGATTCTGAGCAGAGATATTGAGGGGGAGCCTTGGTTTAAGGGGCAGTGGAAGGGAAACCCTGTTTGCTGGTCCCAGAGTTTTGCCTGTGTGTCCACCAGGCATCGGCTCATTTAATTGGCCCAGCTTCCCTGAGAAGTTGCCTTTGCCCTTTCACAAATGAGAAAAATCAAGGTTCAGCAAGTTAAATAATTCATAAAAGGCCACACAGGCTGTGGCAGAATCAGGACCGCCTCCTAACCTGCCCCTATCCAATCCCCTTTCCACCCCCGCAGCACACAGCAGCACCAGTGACTCTGGATCCCTGCAACAGACAGCGAGTCTCCAACCAGCTGACCCTCTAGGTCAGGACTATCCCGGGGCAGGGGGTAGTGTGGATTCCTGTGTCCCCTCCTCTTTGGGAGACTTTGTGAGTGGCGAAGCAAGGGCCAGATCTGAGCAAAAGTTAAAACACTAGAGCTCAAATAATTATTGTACTGGACAGTCTGTGAAGAAATTATCCAGCCCCCCAAGGCTCCAGTAACACTGCAGCGTCTCTATGATGCCCATGTTATTTTATTTTCTTTTATTTTTTTGAGACAGAGCCTCAAGCTGTCACCCTGGATAGAGTGCTGTGACATCACAGTTCACAGCAACCTCCAATTCCTGAGCTTAAGTGAGTCTCCTGCCTCTGCCTCCCAAGTAGCTGGGACTACAGGCGCCCGCCACAACGCCTGGCCGTTTTTTGGTTGCAGCCGTCATTGTTGTTTGGCGGGCCCGGGCTGGATTCGAACCCGCCAGCTCAGGTGTACGTAGCAGGCGCCTTAGCCTGTTGAGCCACAGGTGCCGAGCCTATTATGCCCATTTTAAACATGGAGAACCTGAGGCCCAACAGGCTGCATGGCTGCCAAAGTGGGGAGCTGGGCTCCAACATGCCCCGAGTGCCTTGTTTTTAGGTGACCAGCACATGACTTGTGCTTGCTTCCCAGGGTGCCATGGTGGTTTTCTCTGTCACTCAACCCACTTTCCCTGCAAAACCTCGCTCAGCTCCCCACAGCACTGGGGGTTTGTGCTGCCTGTGGGACTGGGAGTGGCTGGTGCTGAGGGGCAGGAGGGCAGGGACCGCTCCTGTGCTGACCGTGTCTGCATGCTCTGCAGTCCCAGCATGGCGCCGTACCTGAGTTCCACTAGGAAGGTGCTATTTATCGTGTGATACTTCAGTCTGCTGGCTGAGCAGTTCATTTTTCCACATCTCTATCCATATTCTAGTTTATATAGAATATACCCAAAAAAACCTGAGATACATTTTGAGACTGTAATAAATTAGGATTAAATCTTCATCAACTCATTTAGATGCCACCATTCTCCCATTATTCTGAGCTCCTTTTATCTATTCTCCCCCCACCCCTGCCCCTGCAATGGAATCTTGAATTCTGAGAGCTCTGCCCCAAGTGGAAGGGGTGACAGTGTCATGGTGTCTGTCCTCTGGCTGTGGGCAGTGAGAGTGGACCTCTGGAGAGCCGCCACGACTCCGTGACGCAGCCCCAGTGAGGGTGTGAGGAGCCGCCAGCTCTGTGTCTCTGTCTGCCCGTTGTGTACACTCACATCTTCCTTTCTTCTCTCTTTTCTTGCCCATTTTCATTATTTTCTGCTGCTAAGTGCCTGGGAGGTGTCCAGCAAACCACCCTGCCTGCAGGGGAGGAATCAGGGTCCAGGAGAGTAACCAGTGGGCTTATTCCTCAGTGTGGGGCCAAGAATCAAGGACTTTGTTTCCTGTGTGTGCTAAGAGTTTCTGAAAGGAGAGTGACATAGAGAAGAAAGCTTTTCTCTGTTTTTAAAGGCTTGATCTGGTATACGTTTATGACTCGGGAAATCAAAGGAAGACACACAGCTGTAAAGACAGAAGGAGAGAAGCAAGGAGCTGCACAGAGGCCACTGGGGCTGCCCCAGCTGCAGCTAGGAGGGAGAGCTGCAGGGGCCAGTGCAGAGAGAAAGAAGGCTGGACGCCGAGGCACTGGGAATGGGGACAGGGCAAGGCTTGCAGCAAGTCTGCAGGCTGGGAGCGAGCCCCTCCCATAGGGAGTCCTCTGGAAAGGTGGATTTACTGATTCTGGAAGGGATGGCACTGGTGGTGGCCGGAAGCTCCAATGAACACAAGGGAATTCAAGGCAGCAACAACCCTGAGGCTAAAGTTGACTCCTTAAGGTTGTAGAGGTCCAATGAGTGCAAGACTGCAAAGGATCTTGGGAACTATCTAGATTACTGGCTTTTGCTGATGCTCCTAGGATGCCTGGGACTCAGTGATGAAGTGGGTCTACAGGGAAAGGCAGAGCTGGCAAGGGCCCCCACTCACCTCTCACACTCACCCCAACCCACCCGAAACACATCTCAGCTTTTATTCATTTAAATAATGGACGTTATGGATAAAGAAAAAGGCTTAAAAATCACATCAAAGTTTGAAGATGGGAGACTGAAGTCCAGAGAGGACAATAATTGCCCAATGCCACATGGGTCCAGTGTCCTCTCCTCTCATACTACTGGCTTGGAATAATTCTAGAACACACAGTACCAACACCCAGCGGTCAGCTGGAAACACAGAGACCAATGTTCCTGCTCTTTTCTTTAGCAAGCACAGTTTGTGGACCAACCGTGCCCCTGCCACTGCTCAGAGCTAGCAGGGCCCTAGACACACCTGTGCAAATCCTAAGACAGGGACGTATCAGTAAAAATTAGTGACTGCAGGCCAGGCATGGTGGCTCACACCTGTAATCCTAGCACTTTGGGAGGCCCAGGTGGAAGGATTGCTTGGGGCCAGGAGTTAAGAGGGAGAGTTAGGGTTAAGATTAGTCTAGACCAGCCTGAGCAAGAGTGACACCCCATCTCTACTGAAAATAGAAAACTTAGTTGGGCGTGATGGCAAGTACCGGTAGTCCCAGGTACTCAGGGTCCAAGGCAGGAGGATCACTTGAGTCTGAGGCTGCACACCACTGCACTCCACCTGGGGCCACAAAGTGAGACACTATCTCAAAAACAATAATAATAATGACTGCAGAAGGGTAAAAAAATATATGAACCAAGAAAAGGAAAGTGAAAATTAGGAACAGGGTTTGCAGGACAATTAAAGAGAAAGTGGGACGTGTGGGAATGGGTTTAACTTACTTGTTCAAGCCGGGCTTCATTTTTCTGTTTCACTATCCATGAATTTGCAGAATACCCCCAGAAGGGGAATAGTGTTCATAAGCATGATCGAGCTAGAGAAGCCCAGTCAACACGACTCCTACTTTGAAAACCTGCAGATGCAACAAGTTGCAAACCACAGCAGGAGGTGGCCTGTCAAAACCCCCTGGGCACCAGCCCGCTCCCCACCCACGGCTGCCCTGCTCTGTCAGGTCAATTGTGCTTTCCAGGACCCAGAATGCCAAGACCTTCTTTATGAAGCCTGCAGAGTATTCATGTTGATTTGCTGTTTGGTGTTGAAACTAATAAGTTTTGTTTTTAATACTGATGGGTTGCTGAGCTCTGATTTAGCTGCTGTAAAAATGCGCAAGAAACCCCCAGTCCCTTCAGTTGCCTAAGAGCAATTTATAAAATCACTCTCTGTGTTTACAAGGGAAATCGCCTCAGTGCTAGTGTCATAAAGATAAAGAGGCAACTCCACAACAGTGTTTCAACTTCAGCAGCATCTTACCTGATAACTCCCTGCCTAAAATTAGCACTGCCTTCAGGTCATAGGAGGCTTCCTGCTGCAAAACAGCAGTGTTTCTACTCTGGAGAAGAGATTCCTGCTCCCTCCTGGCCCACCGCCCTCCACAGCATGCAGACAGGCAACTGGGCACATAATAGCTCCTCCATCATCACTTGCTTTCTTATTACACCATTACCCGAGCAATTAGGAGCAAGGGGGAGCAGGCCACCGAGCCACAGCACTGCAAACTTTTATGAACAGTGGCTGAAATGGAAGGTCATTTCCATAATGAATGATAATCCTGCAAACCTCTCACTCAGCTTGGGGTGACTGGTGGTACCTGCTTCTGATTCATTAAATCTTCGAGTCAAGGCCAAAATGGACCCTGGGATGGGCCCCACACTGAGCTACGGAGCAGGCCGGAAGGGCCCGCAGTGCTTCCGTTATTTGTGCTCTTCTAGTTTCGAGGAAAAGTAAAGAAGGTGATCAAACAGCAAGACCAATGCCCGAGAGAGCCAAAGTGTCTCCCCCGCACAGCCCCGCGCTCTGGAGAGGACAGGAGGTGCACGCGCCGAGGGAAGGCCCAGTGAAGAGGCTCAGCCGCACGCCCCCCCCCCTCTGGAGAGGACAGGAGGTGCACGCGCCGAGGGAAGGCCCAGTGAAGAGGCTCAGCCGCACGGCCTCCCCCCCCCTCTGGAGAGGACAGGAGGTGCACGCGCGGAGGGAAGGCCCAGTGAAGAGGCTCAGCCGCACGGCCCCCCCTCTGGAGAGGACAGGAGGTGCACGCGCAGAGAGAACGCCCAGTGAAGAGGCTCAGCCGCACGGCCCCCCTCTGGAGAGGACAGGAGGTGCACGCGCGGAGGGACGGCCCCGTGTGGAGGGTCAGCCGCAGGGCCCCCCGCGGCCCCCCCCCCCCCCCGGGCGGTCCCCCGGGCGGGGGCCCCCCCTGGCCCCCCCTGCGGGGGGGCCGTGCGGCTGAGCCTCGTCACTGGGCCTTCCCTCCGCGCGTGCACCTCCTGTCCTCTCCAGAGGGGGGCCG
>CAUYRH010149161.1:0-11381 GCA_963574655.1 Perodicticus potto
TTTCATGCACTGATTTTATTTGATGCCCGGAGTTAGGTGCTCCCATCCTTCTTGCCCTGGCCTGACACCCTTACTGCAGCTCCAGTGTGAGGGACAGTGATCTGGCATCTGAGATGGATCAGGGGCTGGCCTAGCATCTGATCAAGGCCAAAGGGCAGGTGCAAGGGCAATAGAGATGGCTCTGAAGCCAGAAATGCCTTAAACTGCAATGGCCCACGCTGTCCCCACCCTCAATCCCCTGCCAAATCCTGGGAGCTACACTAGATAAAGCTGGTGGGGCGGCAGCCCAGACACTCAGTGGAGCTGATGTGGGGGCCAGAGGGAGCCTTGTGGCACCATGTTACTAACTCCAGTATGTGTGCGTCAATCACCGTGAAATAGTCTTAAACTTAAAAAAAAAAAGAAAGAAAAAAAAGAAAAGAACTCTCGCTTATCCTTTTTTAAAAAAAATTATGCAATAACATTTAACATAAGTCAAAGAATCACTTTCCCTTTACTCAAATTATATTGCTTTTTCAATTTTTTATTCAGAATGATACTTTTACAATCTAAATTCATTAGATTCTTTTTAGATTCATTATTTATATACCTAGAAACTTAACATATGAAAATAGTGCAAAAGAGGCAAAAATTTTATGCATATTGTCTTCATTGCATAATTAGTTATAATTTGAATAATTGGAATACTGCAAGAATACTAAATACTTAATATGGCAAGCATTACTAAAATTTGATAAATAAAAAGTTGTAAAAGATATTATGAAGAAATTTATATATGGGAGGAATACTTTTCTTAGAATATTCAATAAAAAGAATCAGAGAACAAGGTTGCAGATATAATAGATCAACCATTGAAATCACTCTATGCACATACAGAGAAAATATGGGAAGAAATATGTGACACTGTTAAAAGTATATATCTCTGAATTATAGAATTACAGAATTTTAGAATTATTTTCTCTTCTATACTTTTCTCTATTTTTTGACTTTTCTACATCTGTTATGCACTATTTTTAAAATTCCTCAAAATTAATTTTAAAATGATATTTTAATATCATATAGTCCGTTAATTGCATGGGAAACATTTTTGTAATAATTTTTGAAAGTAGAATGAAAAATATTAGTTGTGGCATGATTTATGTTAAACAATTAAGGTAATTGTCAAAATATTGAAAGTGATTATTTCTGAAGCATGGATTATGATCATATGTTGCATATGCTTTTTAGAATTGCCCAATTTTTTCCACAAATGCATATATTTTTCATATGTATAATTTAAAATTGGTGAAAAATGTACATGATTATTCAAAATATATTAGGACCAATGACTTTCAGAAAGTAATGGGGAGAAAATAATCCTGAAATATATATGGGGAGAAAAGAAGCAAGATATTTTCCAAGTAGCATTTGTAAGTAATGTTAGTCGCGAAGCATTTAATAGAGATTAAATTTGATAATTCTTTTATGTTTTATCTTTTGTGATAATATTTCCCTGGATGTTAATCCAAATCTTTGAATCTTATGTTTGTTTTTAAATTTCACCCATTCCTTTTTTAAAAACACTGGTTTATTATGTATAAAGTGCAATACTACTATTTTTGCAAACACTTTTAGCCATTAAAGTATTTCTGATTTTGGTTTTTCTATTTGTTAATGTGATTACTTTAACTAACATGCTTACATGGGACATTACTTCAGACATTGTCTCTCACTGAAATACGGTGGTTTATTTCATCACTTAATCTCTTCTACAGAATTCCTTCTGCTTTTAATTTATAGGAGTTACATTTTTCAGAAAAGTTTTAAATTATGTATCTATATAATTTTTTATAATACTCTAAAACATCCACCCTGCTCATATCTAGTTAACTACCTAACAAAATCATTTGTCACACTTTGATTTGCTTTATATAAGTAAGAACCGTTTTCTATTTTCCCTGATGTTTCTGTTCTTCCCTTTCTTTGGTAACAGTAAACAAATATGCCTTTTCCACAATACCACTAATCTCATTTGGCCTATTTTTTATATTGATTGGAATCTATGCCCTTTTTCATATTTGAGATTTTCTGCTGGTAGCATGGTGTTTTCCTGTCCTAACTGAAACCAATTGCTTTTTAGATTTGCTGCATAGGTAAGATTTCTTTTCCCTTAATTCTGGTTTATCTCTCTTGTTATTTTTCCTATTTCTCATATCTCACTCTTTCTTGATTTCCATTATTGTTTTGTTGAGGCTGCCCTCAAGTGACTTCCTCAGAGCAGTGTGCAAGAAATAAATGTTCTGCATTTTTGAATAACCAAAAATGTATTTATTTTGCCTCACATTTGAGAATAGATCATCTAAATTCAAGTTTTTCCCATAAACTCTGAAGACATTACTCTCATTTTATTTTCTAGCATTTAATGATGACAATAGCAAAATGATTGTTATTTTTTTGTTAGTATAGTAACCTTGTTTTTTATTTCCTTGCTTATTTTTTATTTCTGTGCTTTTTGTTGTTGTTGTTGTTGTTGAGACAGAGTCCCACCCTGTGCCCCTGAGCAGAGTGCAGTGGTGTCATAGCTCACTGCACCCTCACACTCTGGCTGTGGACATCCTGCTGCCTCAGCCTCCGGAAGCTGCTGGGATTACAGGTGCTTACCGCGGTGCCTGACTGGGTTTTTCATTTTTTTAGGAGTTGGGGTCTCACTCTCGCTCAGGCAAGTCTTGAACTCCTGAGCGCAAGCAATTCTCCCTCTTCAGCTTCCCAAAGTGCTGGGATTACAGGCATGAGCCACCACACCCCGCTTTTATTATTTTTTTCACTTTGGAGTCATTTAGGATACTCCTTGTATGTTAGGGAGTATAAATGGCATGGAAATATGCCTATTTTTTTGTTAATTATTACTTATATAGATGTCATTTCTACCCAAATTGATCTCTAGAATAGGTGCAATTATAACCAAAGAATCAATTGCTTATTTTAGTTCATGGTGGTTGTATTCATCTATCTATCTAGAAATCTAGAAATCTATCACTAGATAATTCTAAAATACCTATTGGAAGAACAAATGACCAAGAATAGTCAAGATACTCCTAAAGAGAAAGAAAATAAGTTAGAGGGCCTGTCTTGCTAGATACCAAGACTTACAATGTTTAAACCATGAATAAAGTTTTAAGACTACCACGCTATCGGTTCAGAAGGTGCAGGCTGGGGATGAGACAAATAAAGACGGGAGCAGGATAGAAGACCCAGAGTCAAAGACAAATGAAAACGTGGTTCATTACAGACCTGAATTAAAACATCAGTAGAAAAAGAATGAACTTTTCAGTAAAAGGGACTGAGAAAAAATGGAAGGAAAATCACATTAGATCCCTTCTGATACTTTCTGACATCTACACAATGTACAGTTGACTCTTGAACAGCAGAGGTTTAAATTGCCTGAGTCCATTTTACAACGATTTTTTTTTCCTCTGCCACTCCTGTGATAGCAAGACCACTCCTCCTCATCCTCCTCAGCTTGCTCAAAGTAAAGATGTTGAGTATGGAGATCTTTATGATGAACCACTTATTCTTAATAAATATGTTTTCTCCTCCTTAAGATTTTTTTTTTTTTTAAAGACAGAGTTTCCAACTGCGGCCTTGGGTAGAGTGCTGTGGCGTCACAGCTTACAGCAACCTCAAACTCTTGGGCTTAAGTGATTCTCTTGCCTCAGCCTCCCAAGTGGCTGGGACTACAGGTGTCCACCACAATGCCCAGCTATTTTTTGGTTGCAGTTGTCATTGTTGTTTGGCAGGCCCAGGCTGGATTCGAACCTGCCAGCCTTGGTGTATGTGGCTGGTGCCCTACCAACTGAGCTACGGGCAACACCCTTATGATTTTCTTTTTTTTCTTTCTTTTTTTTAGAGACAGAGTCTCACGTTTTTGCCCTCGGTAGAGTGCTGTGCCGTCACAGCTCACAGCAACCTCCAGCTCTTGGGCTTAGGCGATTCTCTTGCCTCAGCCTTCCAAGCAGCTGGGCCTACAGGCACCTGCCAGAACACCTGGCTATTTTTTTGTTGCAGTTTGAGCCTGCCACCCTCGGTATATGGGGCCGGTGCCCTAACCCACTGAGCCACAGGCACTGCCCCAGATTTTCTTTTCTCCAACTTTATTGTAAGAATGTAGTATATAAAACACAGAACACACAAAAATATATGTTTATCAATTCTTATGTTAGCAGTAGGCTATTAGGCATTAAATTTTGGGGGTAGTCAAAAGTTATTTGTGGATTTTTCAACTGCATGAGGGGTTGGTACCCCATCACTATGTTATTCAAAAGTTAACCGTATAATCTTCCAATATATGAACACCATATTTCTGTCCATTTATTTAGTTCCTTTTTTAAAAATTTTCTCTATACATATACATGTGTTTATTTTGTTTCCACTTTTTGCCTTCACAAAATTGAAAAAGGCTTAACATTTAATAACAATAGCAATGATTAAGATACGGACTAGAAACAAAAACCTCATAAAGAATGAACGAAGATAAATACATTCAGAAAAGAAATCAGACAATTGCTGCAAGAAATATTGTGCAATAATAATAATAATAATAATAATTATGAGAAAGCGCCTGTGGCTCAATCGGTAGGGCACTGGCCCCATATGCTGAGGGTGGAGGGTTCACATCCAGGTCTGGCCAAAGTGCAACAACAACATCAAAAATAGCTGGGCATTGTGGCGGGTGCCTGCAATCCCAGCTACTCAGGAGGCTGAGGCAAGAGTTGGCGGTTGTTGTGAGCTGTGTGACGCCTGGGAGTTGGCGGTTGTTGTGAGCTGTGTGACGCCTGGGAGTTGGAGGTTGCTGTGAGCTGTGTGATGCCATGGCACTCTACCGAGGGTAATAAAATGAAACTCTGTCTCTACAAAATAAATAAATAAAAATAATAATAATGCAAAAAAAGTAACATTCACATTGTCAGATAAGAGCATGTTTATCATAGAATGCTTTGACTCTGAGGTTCAGTATGGAGTCATCAATTAACTTCTTATTTTTTTCCCAAAGTCTCAAAAAATAGACCACTAATATTTATAAATGAAAGTAAAAGGTAATTTCAAAAAACAGATCATGCCAAATCTTATAGACAATAGAAAAAGAACAAATACTTCAAGGTTATTCTACTTCATCTGGATTCACCTGATATTAAAATTGGAAAAAGTGTATTATTATAAAGGGTAATTACAAACATATTTCACTTATAAATGAGAATGAAATATCCTAAACAACATATTAACAAATTGAATTAAACATTGATGTTCAAGTAATGTACTTTGGTCAAAATTAAATCCAATTTATGTGAGAATTAGTCACTATTTTCTTTTCTTTTTCTTTCTTCTTTTTCTTTCCCTCACCCCCTCCCTCCTTCTCTGTCTTGTCACCCTTTCCCCCTTGCCCCACCATGTCATTAATTGTCATTAATTTTCCTTATATCAAAGTTGAATACATAGGATTCATGCTTCTCCATTCCTGTGATGCTTCACTAAGAATAATATGTTCCATCTCCATCCAGGTTAATACAAATGCTGCAAAATCGCCATTTTCTTTAGTGGCTGAATAGTATTCCATGGTATACATATACCACAGCTTGCCAATCCATTCCTGGGTTGAGGGGCATTTAGGCTGTTTCCACATTTTTGCAATTGTAAATTGAGCTGTGATAAACAGTCTAGTACAAGTGTCTTTATAATAAAAGTTCTTTTTTTCCCCTCTGGATAGATGCCCAGTAATGGGATTACAGGATCAAATGGGAGGTCTAGGTTGAGTTCTTTGAGGTTTCTCCATACTTCCTTCCAAAAAGGTTGCATTAGTTTGCAGTCCCACTTACAGTTTAAAAGTGTTCCTTTCTCTCTACATCTGTGCCAGCATCTGCAGTTTGGAGATTTTGTGATATGGGCCATTCTCGCTGGGGTTAGATGATATCTCAGGGTGGTTTTAATTTGCATTTCTCTAATAATTAGGGATGATGAGCATTTTTCATGTGTTTGCTAGCTATTCATCTGTCATATTTAGAGAAGATTATATTCATCTCTCTTCCCCATTGATGTATGAGATTGTTGTTTTTTTTCTTGTGGATTAATTGAAGTTCTGTATAGATCCTGGTTACTAAGCTTTTGTCTGATTCAAAATATGCAAATATCCTTTCCCATTGGGTAGGCTGTCTATTTGCTTTGGTTGTTGTCTCCTTGGCTGTATAGAAGATTTTCAGTTTGATTAAATCCCATTTGCTTATTATTGCTGTTGTTGCTATTGCCATGGCAGTCTTCTTCATAAAGTCTTTCCCCAGGCCGGTATCTTCCAATGTTTTTCCTATTCTTTTTTTGAGGATTTTTATCATTTCATGCATTAAATTTAAGTCCTTTATCCATTTTTAATCAATTTTTGTGAGTGGAGAAAGGTGCAGGTCCAGTTTCAGTCTTTATATCCAGTTCCCCCACCACCATTTATTGAATAGGGAGTCTAGTGGTTGTTCTTGTTTAGTTTATCGAAGATTAGGTGGTTGTTAAGTTGTTGGTTTCATTTCCTGGTTTTCTATTCAATTCCAAATGTTTATGTCTCTATTTTTGTGCCAGTACCATGTTGTCTTAACCAGTATGGCCTTATAGTACAGCCTAAAGTCTGGTATGGTGATACCCCTAAGCTTTGTTTTTATTACTAAGAACAGCCTTAGCTATATGGTTTTTTTTCTGGTTTCATACAAACTGCAGAATCATTTTTTCCAAGTCTTGAAAATAGGATGTTCTTTAAATGTTTTTAATGAATCTTTAATATTTTTAATAAAGGTATTGCATATATTTTGTTAAATCTATTTCCAACTTCTTTGTGTTTCTTATGTTATTTTAAGATAGACTCTGTTACATTTTATGATTTGTTGCTAGTGTTTAGAAATGCAATTGATTTTTACATATTAGTACAGGTTTTAGTAACCTTTCTAAAATGTTTTATTATTTCGAGTAACAAAATGTGCTTAGCAGTGCACCTTGTTTTATTTATTTCAGCTTTTCTGTTTGATATTTAAAATCAGAGTTTTCTATGCATAATTGATTAACATGCTTTGTGTTACCTTCATTCATTGACTAGGACTTTCAGGCCTTGGAGGAAAATCCTTATAGTTACATTTTTTTTTTTTACTTGAGGGGCTTAAAATCCAGCTACTGGAAAAAGCATGTCATTTGCTTTGTTTTTCCATGAATTCTTTTTGTTCTATTGATAATTGTATTGAAATGTGCCCCATGTTCATCTGCTTCACAGTTCAGTTTAACATTAACCGAATTTCTACTGTGTCTAAATATGGGTCCAGATGGTGGGGTGGATGCCAGGGATACAAGAATGGCTAAGTCAGTCCTATCTTTTGGCCACTTAGAGTCCAGTGGACTTTTTGGCATATTCGTTCCTGATTAATTCTTCTATGTTGCTAAGGGTAATTTATTTTCTTTGGCAAGTTCTATTTTTGTTGGTCAGTTAATAGAAGCAAAACAATCTTTGTGTGTGTTTCATATTCTTGATCTTTAGTGTTAAACAAATAAACATGTATTTTTAGCCCATCCTTGATTCTGGAGTGCTTTTGCCATTTTCACCTTTAGGGGTTATTTTGGGAATATCAAAGGGTTAGAAGATTAGTATTTTGCCAGAACAGAAGTTGTGCTTTCCAGCTCCTAGATTTGGTCACAGGTCATGGGGCATAAGCCTCAAGATTCGCGTACAGAGTCCACATGGCTCACTCCATTTTGAGATTTACTGTTGACAAGTTTTTGTCTTGTGTTTCTAAAAATGTCTGAGGCACTTTATTTTCAATTTTCAAAGTCAAAGCAGTGTTTGACTTAAATCTGGAATCGTTTTTATATCAATCCTTTACCTATGAGGTGGAGAGAATCCTTTTTCTTGCTGTTTGTGGCCTGGAAAGGCCACTGTACTTCGTTAGGTATGTAATGAGTTTTCTCTGTGAAATAACACTCAGGACATTTTGAAATTCTAATGTTAGTGAGAGTATGGCTGAAGGATCTGTTATTTTTTTCTGAGCCTGTAGTAATGCTTTTCATTTTTTAGACCGTGCCCCTGCTTAACCTCACCTTAGGGCAGTTTCCATAAGCTAAGAGAAAAAAACCTAAGGGCAATGATTAAATAAACTGTTGTACATCCTTACAATGAAAAATCATGCAGCAGCTATAATCATTTTCAAAGAATTATTAATGTCAGGGGAAAATGTTCATGGTAAAATACTAAGTGAAATTAGGAAAATAAACTATTGCAGTGTGATCCATATTGTTAATATTCTCTGAGAAATTAATAAAGAAATTAATTAAGAGTGATACTTCTTTTTCTCTATCCCCCCCTTGAATTCTCTAAGATTTGAATGTATTGTTTTGCCAATTGGCAGAACATTTTAAAAAAAAATATTAAAAGTTAATTTTTTTAAAGAAATATCATATATAAATACAACCAGTGGGATTAACCATGAGGTATAATAGAACTATTTACTTGAGAAATCTAAGAATTTGAAATAAACTTTAAATAATACCCTCTTGGTTACTACCATTTGAAGTTTATTTTAGTGTTCCCTGTCAACCATACTTGGGTGCCAGGATTGCTGGAGGTGTGCTGCCGGCAGCACAGTGCAGTATGAACACACCTGGTTCAGAAATCAGTGTTGAGAAGTATCCAGTTGGCAGTTGATGGGTAGGTAAGTAGCACAGCCTGTGTCTCAGGGGCCAGACTTTATTGGAGGGTTGTGGCTCTGGAAATAATTACAGCCAAAAGAGAAGGCAAGAAAGAGGGCTATTCTTGATCCCTGGGGATGTAGCACAGGGAGGTAAAGTATTAATTAGGGAGTTCTTATGCAGAAAGATATGGATAAGATATTGAACTAGTCACTGAATTAAAGCTTAATTATCAAGAAGGCTGGCTACTGGCAGGGCATCCTATAGGCTAATGTGGAGCTTTGCTGCTGAGTGACTGTACCCAGGGCCTTTGCATCCTAACCCTTCTCAACCTATTTGCCCCCTGCCAGAAGCCCCTTACACATCCCGAAGTCTGAGCAGTGGACAGTATGCTAATGTTATCAGTGGAATCTCATCGTAATTGCTGCTGTCATAATCTCTGACCCTCTAGAATGAAGCTATTTCCTTCTGCTGGAAAACTGCTAAAAGCAAATGAAACCAAAGCCCTCATAGCAGCAGTATTTAGCAGTCCCTCTCCACATGGCAGTAAATTTCTGAAATAAAGTCTTTGATGCCCTGAAATTAAACTTTGGCAATTTAAGTAGTAAGTCATGCTTTTTCTTAGGCATCTGATCTTGGTTAGATCACTTCAATATTCTGTCTTTCTATTGCCTTTCTATAAATTTTTCATATGTTTTGCCCCAGCTTCAAATACAAAGTCAAGTGATAATAATGTTATGTGCTGTTAGGTATTATTATTATTATTATTTTGTGTAGAACATTCTTTTTTTTTTATTTTCTATCCATCTATTTAATGCATCTATGTTGCATTAAAATGTATGCAACATAAAAATTGTCATTTTAGCCATTTGAAAGTGTACAACTCAGTGACATTAATTACAGTCACAATGTTGTGGATTCATCACCACTACATATTTCCAAAACTCTGTCACTCCAGACAGAAACTCTGAGACTCATTAAGTAGTAATTCTCCATTCCTCTTCCCCCAACCCTTGATAACCTCTAATCTGCTTCTGTCTCTAAGAATTTGCCTACTCCAGATATAAGTGGAATCATACCATATTTGTCCTTTTGTGACTGTCTTGTCTTACTTAGAATGATGTTTTAAAGGGTCATCCATTAGAACACGTATCCGTACTTAATTCCTTTGTAAGCTGAATAATATTCCATTGGATGTATACACCACATTTTTTTCTCAGTTCATGCACTGATGGACAGTTGGGTTGTTTCCATTTGGCTACTGTGAATGATGTGGCAGTGATCATGCCTGTACGTCTCAGTCCTCCATTTGTATCATATGGTAATTTTACTTTAAACTTTCCGAGGAAGCTCCATGGCTGTTTTCCGTGCTGCATCATCTACTCCCACTAACCGCGTATAAGGGTTTACACAAGTTTCCACTGGCAAACCACAATCGGTCACATTCAGAAGCTCAACATGTCTATTCAGGGTACCTTGTTCTCCGACTGGGCGATGGTTAAGAGAGACTCTTGGGTAACGCTGACCAGCCCTTCTCTGACTCGAGTGCTCTGTGGAGCCCACAGCGCGTAGATGGAGACTGTGGAGGACCCGCAGTACCCTCTGGGAGGTGCCTAGGGGCCGGCCCACGACCACAGCCACCTGTGTAGAACATTCTTAAATGTGGGAAAGTTTCTAAGAAAGGGTGATAGAGTTTGAGTTTGGTTTTAGAGAGTGGGAATGGGAGGAAGTGTGGGTTCGTTAACAGGCACCCATTTGAGATGCTGGGAGATGCTTAAAGCATCTCTCCCCTTTTAAGATTTCTTTTCTTTTCTTTCTTTCTTTTTTTTTAATTAAATCATAGCTGTGTACATTAGTGCAATCGTGGGGTATAACATGCTGGCTTCATATGCAATCTTAAACATTTTCATCAAACTGTTTAACATAGCCTTCGTGGCACTTTCCTAGTTATTGTATGAAGACATTTGTATTCTGCATTTGGTAAGTTTCATCTGTAACCTTCTAAGATGCACCTAGATGTGATCCCACCAATTACCCTCCTTCCACTCATCCTCCCTCCTCCCCTCCCCTCCCCACCCTTGCCCCTTTCTCCATAGTCTTGTGCTATAATTGGGTTATAGCCTTCATATGAAAGCCATAAATTAGCTTCATAGTAGGGCTGAGTACATTGGATACTTTTTCTTCCATTCTTGAGATAACTTTGCTAAGAAGAATATGTTCCAGCTCCATCCATGTAAACACGAAAGAGGTAAAGTCTCCATCTTTCTTTAAGGCTGCATAATATTCCATGGTACACATGTACCACAATTTATTAATCCATTCGTGGATCGATGGGCACTTGGGCTTTTTCCATGACTTAGCAATTGTGAATTGGGCTGCAATAAACATTCTGGTACAGTTATGTTTGTTATAATGTGGTTTTTGGTCTTCTGGGTATATACCTAGTAAAGGAATAATAGGATCAAATGGCAGTTCTATTTTTAGATCTCTAAGTATTCTCCAGACATCCTTCCAAAAGGAACGTATTAGTTTGCATTCCCACCAGTAATGTAGAAGTGTTCCCTTTTCTCCACATCCACGCCAGCATCTCTGGTTTGGGGATTTCGTCATGTGGGCTAATCTTACGGGACCCTTTTAAGATTTCAAAGGAGAAAGGAAAATAGGGCACCCCTGGAATCTGATTTATTTATAATATAATGAAA
>CAUYRH010149162.1:0-15408 GCA_963574655.1 Perodicticus potto
CTGTAGTCCCAGCTGCTTGGGAGGCAGAGGCAGGAGACTCGCTTGAGCCCAGGAGTCAGAGGTTGCTGTGAGCTGTGATGTCACAGCACTCTACCCAGGGTGACAGCTTGAGGCTCTGTCTCAAAAAAAAAAAAAAAAAAAAAATGAGGGGTCTTTTGAAATCCTTATTGGCCTTAAATATTTTTCATGACTCTACATCTCTATATTCTGTGCCAGAAAAGCAGTATTTTCAGTCTGTAAAGTATAAAAATAGATGATTTCCACTTGATATATTGCACTATGACATGCCAAAAAGAAAATATCATTTCTTTAAGAGAGCTAGCTAATTCTTTCCCTTCTTTCCTGTCCCCAAAATACACCTATAGCCTGATCTTTTCTTTCTTTCCATGGCAGGAGGTGCTGCTGGCTTCAAACATGAACCCAGAGAAGCTCCTAAGGGTTTCAGGTCCTCAATCTTCTCAAGTGTGGAAACTCTCCAGTTCAGAGAGTTATTTAGGGCATTTTCCACTACATACTACTTGCCCCTCATGATGAAAATCTAATTTTTGTGGTATCATGGAGCAAAAATTTGTGAATGGCTAAAATACACATTTCCGACTTGGTGCCCGTCGCTCAGTGGGTAGGGCGCCAGCCGTATACATTGAGGCTCATGGGTTCGACCCCAGCCCGGGCCTGCTAAACAGCTATGACAACTGCAACAACAACAACAAAAAATAGCCAGATGTTGTGGTGGGCGCCTGTAGTTCCAATTACTTGGGGGCTGAGGCAGGAGAATCACTTAAGCCCAAGAGTTTGAGTTTGCTATGAGCTGTGATGCCATAGTGAAACTCTGTTTAAAAAAAAAAAAAGAAATATATATATATATATATATATATATACACACACACATACATATATATATACATTTCCTTTGTTCCTTTTTAAAGCACTGATTACTTTCTGCCTCTGAATATAATTACTTATGCACATGTAATAAATTTTCTGTTAGGCTATGACAAAAAAAAAAAACCCATCAGAGCATAACATGACTCTGGGCATTCTTATATTCTCTATAGTGTCAGGACCCTGCCTCAAAGTCAGTGGGTATGAAGTATATATGTATGTTCATTGAATATAGAGCTAAATGGTTTTGAGTAATAGTTGCAAAAACATGACATTCCACTCCCCCTTTTGTGTCTTCCAGAGTTCAAATTTTGTTTTTGTTTTTTTTTTCACTCAGGCTAGAAAGTGCCTTGGCACGATCATAGCTCACCATAGCTTCCAACTCCTAGGCTCAAGTGATCTTCCTGCCTTGGCCTCCCAAAGTGCTGGGATTACAGGTGTGATCCACACACCCAGCCCCCGAGTTTGAAGTTGAGAAATAAATTATTACACCTGTCTCTTGAGGTGGTTCATTGAGGTGGTTCATTGCTCAAATTAATCTGTACCTACCTTTACTGACTCATTTGGAGGGATCAACAAGTTCATGCATTGATGTGAATAAAAAAGAGGGAGGGGACAGGCATTTTATAATTTGTCAAGAGACAAGCACAGACATATCAAAAAATTTGCATGGAAATGAGAGATTCTGTTTAAATAAATCAATTAACGAAAAGTATATGTTGCAACCATTTCGAGAAATGCTCTGTGAAAATTAGTGTAGTTTAAGGGAGTTACCAGATAACAAAATCTAAAACAGCTCATCTTGTGGGCTCCTGTCCTACCCCATTCTGTGCCACCAGTGGGCCTGCACTTAGTAAGGGCTTGAAACTCTAAGTGATTCTGCATGTACAATTGCAAGGTGGCTTTTGGCCCATTTCATGCTACACAGATTTGACCCCTTGAGAGAGAAGTTAGGCTCAGAATTTCTTAAGTGACCTCTAGGAGACAAATACCAATCAAATATGCTCAACATAGGCAATCATTCAGTGCAGTAGGAGGAAAAATTTATACTGGCAACTAAGGCCTAATGGATGTGATTTCACACTCACTAAGCTTAGGGGTAAATTAGTGACTCAGGGGTGGTCTGACAGATGCATCTTCACCGACGCAGGGAGTGCTGGTACTATGGGTTCCGTGCTGGGCTCAGGAGTCATCCTTTTCTTCTTCCAGTTTTGCAGACTGCCTTTTAGCTGGATGTTGTTGTATCACTCCATTGATTGCTCTGCACCTTGATGAGTGCATTTAGAACAGTGTTTCTCAACTGGGGGTGATTTTGACCTGCCACCCCACCCCAGTGGGATATTAGCAATATCTGGAGACATTTTTGGTTGTCACACAAAGGAGGAGGTTATCGGGGAAGGTGGTGCTGAGAGCAGAGTTCAGATGGTATAAACACCCTGCAGCACACAGGACAGCCCCCACCACAGAGGAAGGTGCTCAAATGTCAGCGCAGAGGTTGGGAAACCTAATTTAAAGAGACAATGGTAATATCTCGAACCTAATCCCTCTAATAGAATGTTAGATAATTTTACTTTTATAGAATATTCTGAGATCTCTGGCTGAAAGTGGTTGTGTAAGTCTGAAGAAAGAAAAAAAAAAGAAAAAGATCATGCTTCTACAAGTCGCCAGGCCTCAGTGAAGCTTCCTGACAGAGTCTGACTCAGCTCCTTCCCACATTTTTAAAGGGTTATCTTTGCTCTCATTGGGGTTTGTCTTTTTTAAAGACTTGTTTTTCTTTCTAAAAGTATTTTGAATTTTAAAGTTTTGATCCAAACTACCTAATTACCTAAGTCCTTTCTGGTTTATTATTAAGATTCTTAAATAAAACTTTCAGATGGGTCTTTGTTCTAGACTAGAGAATACTCATTTTCCTAAGGTCAAGAAATCAGGTGAAACTTTAACAGCAAATTCTAACAGCAAATTCTATTGAAGGCTGATCTGACACTTCACTGACGTGCAAAAATTAAGTTGTTAAGAGCCAGCTGAGTTTTTCACTGGTTCTTCTTTTCCTTTGGCTCTTGGGAAAAAATCTCAGTAGTAGCCTCTGAGATCACACAGAAAATGACAAAGAAGGGAAAAACAATTTCTAAAGCAGACACTCTCAAGACTCATATTTATTTTTTCTGGAACCATTAAAGAAAAAAATAACAACCACACAGACAAGATAATTTTAAACCAAGCCTGCTTCTGATTTAAGTCATTTCCTTTCTGCTAGCCTGTCAACATTCGACTGCACCATATCTAGCTGGTCTGAAAAGCAATTGGTGCATGATATACTGTAGAAACTCCTTTGAGTTTGGCAGACTCTAGATAATATAAAATGTGTCAGAAATTTGGGAGGCCAGGAGGGTGGAAAATGGAGTTGATTTTCATGGAAAGTCAGTTGGTTGTGTACTATATGTTGTTGGGAATATTTTCCCTATGAAAAGATGATTTGACTAATGCCAAAGATTAGGAAAAGAAAAATTAAGTCACTGGAGATCAGGTAAAGAAATAGGATTTCTACCTATGAAAATTTCTTTTGACTTAGAAACCTCTACCTCATTCTCCATGGAGGGCATTCTGCCAGCTCTGTTAATAATATTTCATATTAGTTCCATGCAGTTCTTTAGTGGATGGTGAAAGTTGTAAAAAAGAATCACAGCTGGCTGGAAGGCCCTGGAGAAACATGTAGAGAAGCAGCTGTAAGGATCAGGAAGCAAGACCTAGATAGTCTGGGGTGTCCAACCTGTGCCTATGGGGGCATGCTGATTTTGTGAGGACATTTTTCAATTTTCTGTGGTGTTGGATATCATGAAAAGTATGCATGGACCTTTTTTTGCTAATCAGCTTTCATTAGTATTTGTGTATTTACTGTGTGGCCCAAGACAACTCTTAACTTCCAATGTAAGGTAGAAGAGAAAAAAAGATGTTACAGAAGCAGGCTACTCACAGCCACTGTAAATGGTGACCTTGTTCTTTGCCTTACCTTCCATGTCCCTGAGATAGACATTTCTCTAGAGTTTTCTTTCTTCCACTTGAAGGGAATTACACGAATGCAATTGTCTCACGGTGATGACATTAGCATTATGAATAATGCCTGGGGACCTAAGCCTCAAATGCTGAGAACTGACTGTTGGATTCCCAGAACATTTTACATAATGAAGTCTGGGATGCCAGGTCAGCAGAGTGACTGTTAAAGGAAGTGCAGGCAGCAAAAATCCATTGGACATAGATGTCAGAAACTAGATATTTAGAAAGAGTTTTGCAATAACTTCTTTATTTTATTTGCAGTGTGGTGTGATGATGATGTTTATGTTGCCATAATTTTGTTATTCTTTATTCACAGAATTATATACCCTGGAAAAGCATTCTTTTGCTGCTATTTAAGTGTAATCTTTCTCTCGACTTCTTATGGTTCCTATAATCAGTCATGGGAGAAACCACGACTTATTGAGAAACCAAAGGCCACATCCATGTTCTTGTTTAGATTTTTCTCTTCTATGTGGGTTAAATGGAGGATAAAATTAAGGAGAAATGCTATGTTCTGAATAGTAGAACATTAGGATAAGAAAAAGATTTCTCTTGCAGGCTAGAGCTGCAAGCAGGGAGATTTATCATAGCTCTTGTAGGAGAAACATGAAATGTGGTTCAGGAGTTAGTTTTATCTATAGTGGGGGAAGAAAGTCTGTTAAAGCTGGAATTTCTCTTTAATGATACTTGAAAAATTGCTACTATCAAGGCAAGAGAATCGCCTAAGCCCAAGAGCTGGAGGTTGCTGTGAGCTGTGTGACACCATGGCACTCTACTGAGGGAGATAAAGTGAGACTCTGTCTCTACAAAAAAAAAAAAATTGCTACTATCTAATTAGGAGGCAAGATGGTGTAGAGCAGAGTTTGGCAAACTTTATCTTAAAAGACCAAATAACAGTCTCTACTAGAAAAAAAAATTTAAAAAAAATAGCCAGGCCTCAAGGTGGGTGCCTGTACTCCCAACTACTCAGGAGGCTGGAGCAGGAGGATCACTTGAACCTAGGTTCTGTGGGAGAGGTTGAGGTTGCTGTGAGTGAGGCTGACAGAGCCAGAAGGCCAAATAGTAAACATTGTAAGTTTGTGGGACATATGGTATCTGTAGAAACTACTCAACTCATAGTATGAAAGAAGCCATAGATAGTATGAATGGGTGTGGCTGTATTCCAAGAAAATTTTATGTATGAACACTGAAATGAGAATTTCATGTAATTTTCACATTTCACAAAATAGTTTCTCCTTTTAACTTTTTTCAACTATTTATTTATTTATTTTTTTGAGACAGAGTCTGAAGCTGTCACCCTGGGTAGAGTGTGTGGCATCATAGCTCACAGCTACCTCCAACGCAGGCTAGAGCGATTCTCTTGCCTCAGTTTTTCTGTTTTCTTTTTTTAGTAGAGATGGGGTCTCACTTTTGCTCAGGCTGGTCTCAAACTTGTGAGCTCAAGCTATCCAGCCACTTTGGCTTCCCAGAGTGCTAGGAATACAGGCGTGAGCCACTATGCCCAGCCTATTTATTTATTTATTGAGACAGAGTCTCACTTTGTTGCCTTGGTAGAGTGTTGTGGCATCATAGCTCACAGCAGCCTAAAACTCTTGGGCTCAAGTGATTATCTCACCTCAGCCACCTGAGTAGCTGGGACTACAGGCACCCACCACATTGCCCAGCTATTTTTAGAGACCGGAGTCTTGCTCTTGCTCAGAATGGTCTCGAACCTGTGAGCTCAGGTAATCCACCCACCTCAGCCTCCCAGAATGTTGTGCTTAAAATTATGACTGTAATTAAGAATGTTGAGCTATAGGCTTGGCACCCATAGCACAGTGGTTATGGCGCTGGTCACATGCACCAAGGTTGGCAGGTTCAAACCCGGCCCCAGGCCAGCTAAACAATGACAACTGCAACAAACAACAACAAAAAATAGCCAGGCATTGTGGCCAGTGCCTGTAGTCCCAGGTTCTTGGGAGGCTGAGGCAAGAGAATCCCTTAGTGGTTCTCAACCTTCCTAATGCTGCAATGTATTTTCATTGTTAAAAAGGGGTTGGGCGGCGCCTGTAGCTCAAAGGAGTAGGGCGCCAGCCCCATATGCCAGAGGTGGCGGGTTCAACCCAGCCCCGGCCAAAAACACTGCAAAAACAAAGGAGGGGAGTTGTGACCCACAGGTTGAGAACCACTGAAGCCCAAGAGTTTGAGGTTGCTATGAGCTGTGATGCCACAGGGGTGACATAGTGAGACTCTGTCTCAAAAAAAAGAACGTTGATTAAAACTTGAGTTGGTTTGGTTGCACTATTTCCCCCTCTTCCCTGCTTACTTTTCTTTCCGCATTCTCTTCTTAGACTTTTCTGTTCTGTCCTCTGTTTCTGTTATCACTTAACATCTCTTCTTGCTACTTTCTTTCTGCACATCAGCTTTGACCCACTTACTCTGCCTCAGATTTTGCAAGTCAAATGATCAAAGAGCACTTTTATTTATGATAACTGAGCGGTTTCCTATAAGTCAATGCTAACTTTAAGGCTAAAATGCCTTTAGTTGATGTTGGTTTACGTCCTCTTGGCTTGAAGCCGACAGAGTGACCTCTTCAACAATTCTCATGATTCTCTGAGCTATGAGAGTCTCCAATCTGGGAAACATCGCTCCGCGCGAAAGCTGATAAACCACAGTAAGGTCTAAGGATTTCCCTCTAATCCATCAGTGGCAATCTTAGAAAAAGTGCTCATGAGTGTAGTGGGCCACTCCTCAGTGACTCCTGACAGTTATCAGCACATTCTTTAGAGAGGAGGGTTTGGAAACCAAATGTTTGAAGGAAGCACCATCGGGATCTGTAGGGCTGTGAACGTGGTAGCATCTGGCATTTATAATCTGATCAAAAGCTCCCTTCCCCTTTCTTAATCTTTATCCCAGATGGGAGCATGGCTCAGTACCAAGAAAGTTTTCAGTTTTTCTTCCCAGGGAAAGCTAAGCCAGAAGCACAGAATGCCACTGGGAAGTGACCATGGGAACAGGGTTCAGAGCTTCCATATATCCCATACAGAGAGCATCGTGGGGTCGTAATTCTGATGAGCGATTTTTAAATGCAAGTGATTATATTAATGCTGATTAAATCCTGTGGTTCTATAGCAAATAATCAGGCAGGATCATGATTTAGGAGAATTTCTACTATCACCCAGTCTTTCAAAATAAGCTTGGTTCCTTTGTTGCCAGAGAGTTCATGTATATTATAATAGTTCCTTTGGTGCAGAAGTTTAAGCTCAAAAACAGTAATACAAACAGGTCACATGTTTATGTACATATCGTCCAAACACATACCAAGTGCGTTTTGCGGTTGGTTTGAAGTTCTGATTTAGGTTTTGAAATTTATTTATTTTCTCTTGAGAGACAGTGTAACTATCCTGTGCTGGGATAGGGTTGGAATTGGAGGAGGTGGCTCTTTCCAGATGATGGGAGAAGCTGGAGTTAGTTCCCCCAGGCTTAGAAAGCTTCCTGCATTAAGTAGAATTCGAAATGAGCTTGAACAAGATAAAAAAGAGAGCTCCCTGTAGAGATGGGGTAAGGCCTGTTCAGGCAGATGAGAACTGCAGCTTTCTGAGATAAATCCAAGGGAAGTATACTGCAGAGTTCTCACACTGAGTGTGCGTTGGAATCGCCCAGAGGGTTTGCCAGACTTACTCCCTGAGGTTTGGGTTCAGTAGGTCAAGGGGAGGCTTGGACATTTGCGGGTTTTAACAAGATCCCAGGTGGTGCTGATGCTGCCAGTTCGGAGACCAAGCTTTGAGAACTACTAGTACTTTTTACAATTTTTCTAATATTTGAACAAAAAATTTTAAACATACAGAAAAGTTGTAAGCCGTTGCTTTACAGCCACGGGCAGAGTCAGCAAAGCGACAATGTGTGCACTCTACAAAACAGCTGCCCTTTCTTTCCTGCCTCCCAGCTCCAGAGGATGTTCCTTGTAGCCTATGCTAACAGCAACATCGCTGCAGCCTACCCAAACTACACAGGACAAAGTCCCCAGGGATAACTACACCATCGGAATTTATCACAAGACTGCAATAGGGGCCTCCGGGTTCCTCTAGTTCTCAGTCTTGGTGTCTTTCCTTTGCTATTGTGCCTGTGGATTGTTCATTTTTCTTTAGTACTTTCCTTGTGGAAATTCTCATAGGCTTGGTGGAAAGTTGGATTTTTGTAGAGTGCATTTTTATTTGCTGTTTCAAGAAATCTGGGGGTACTACCAGTAGGGATCACTCTAGATTGAATTCTCGGCTTTATTTTGAATTTACCATATAAGTTACATGTTTCTTTTCTGTCTTTCTTTTTTTTTTTTTTTGAGACAGAGTCTCACTTTGTTGCCCTGGGTAAAGCGTCGTGGCATCATAGCTCACAGCAACCTCAGACTCTTGGACTCAAGCAATCCTCTTGCCTCAGTTTTTTCATTTTTAGTAGAGTTGAGGGTCTCACTCTTGCTCAGCTGGTCTTGAACTCCTGAGTTCAATCAACCCACCTGCCTCTGCCTCCCAGAGTGCTAGGATTACAAGTTGAGCCACTGTGCCCAGCCCCATATAAATTATGTGATTTGGGGTGCAAACCTACAATGAGAACTGAGTTGTGGATCCCGATTCTTTTTTTTTTTTTTGGATCCTAATACTTAGCTTAACTTTTTGCTATTCTTTGTTCAGTGCCATTTTGAAGAGAATTGATATTTCCTGCAATGCTTTGGAGTTGGAAACAGTTGTACTTCCAGCTCACCTTTAAACTAAGAGTATAGCCCCTTTAGGTCCTAGGGTCATGTGGAAGAGGGGAGGAAGTACATTCTGTTAGAGTCCTACATTAGCTTTTCTCTGGGTTTTAGTTCAGTTCCCCATTTTGGAAGAAAGAGAAGTCTTGAAAGAAATATTTTTTAAATATTGGAAACATTTTTAAAAGCATAATTGCACTCATTCTGACGGCTCCCGATGAGAATGTACTCTCATGTCAGGTGGTGCTTTGAAGGAGACAGAGAATGGGAAATATAGTGATAGATGGGAGCTTTGCCTTGAACGGTCCATACACACTGACATTATTCTTTCCACTCGTGAGATCATTTTAGAAGAGAGAACTGTGTTACTCAATGATGCTACTCAGACATCTAGAATGTTTAGATAATAGACGAAATCTGTTTTAGTTATACATTACCTTATTTTCTTTTTCTTTTCTTTTTTTTTTTGTGACAGATCCTCAAGCTGTCACCCTGGAGAGAGTGCCGTGGCATCACAGCTCACAGCAACCTCCAATTCCTGGCTCAAGCGAGTCTCCTGCCTCTGCCTCCCAAGTAGCTGGGACTACAGGTACCCACCACAACGCCCGGCCATTTTTTGGTTGCAGTGTCATTGTTGTTTGGCAGGCCCAGGCTGGATTCGAACCCGCCAGCTCAGGTGTACGTGGCTGGCGACTTAGCCCGTTGAGCCACAGGCGCCGAGCTTTCTTTTTTTTTTTGAGACTGAGTCTCACTATGTCGCCCTTGGTAGAGTGCCGTGGCATCACAGGTCACAGCAACCTCAAACTCTTGGGCTTAAGCGATTCTCTTGCTTCAGCCTCCCAAGTAGCTGGGACTACAAGCACTGGCCACAACACCCAGCTATTTTTTGGTTGTAGTTGTCATTTATGCTTGGCAGGCCCAGGCTGGATTGGAACCTGCCAGCTCCGGTGTCTGTGGCCCCAGCTGCTGAGCTATAGGCACCGAGCCTATCTTCCATTTTCTGAGAATCATAGACTGAGAGAGTTCTTTAAAAAAATAACACAAGTCCCAAGAAAAATACTCTGTTATTCATGTATAATTTAATTCAAATCAGTACTAAATAGAATTAAGAAGGCTGCATCTTTCTTTTTTTTAAATTATTTCTTTGAGACCAAGTCTCACTCTAGGCCCGAGGTAGAGTGCCCTTGATCATAGCTCACAGCAACCTCAAACCCCTGGACTCAAAGGATTCTCTTACCTTAGCCTCCCAAGTAACTGGGACTACAGGTCGCCATCATAATACCCACTAGTTTTTCTATTTTTAGTAAGATAGAAAAACTCTCACTCTTGCTCAGGCTGGTCTCAAACTCCAGAGCTCCAGTGATCTAACTGCTACGGCTTCTCAGAGTCCTGGGATTACAGACCTGAGCCACCTCACCCGGCCTCTGGTCATCTTTACGCGGAGATTTTTTCCCCCAGATGAAGAACTCCGTTTTTGCTGTGGAGGTGGTTTGGGGAAGCAAAATGGAATGGAATGACATGCTAGCATCTTCATACCAATAAACTACATCTGTGAGTGACCCCATGGCTTTCAGGTCAGGCCACTGAAAGCCATGAGGTCACAATCTAACCAAGACTCCTAGTCAGTTTCCAGCTTGACCTCTGACCCAGGCTGTGCATTTTTCCCCAATGCTAAATATCCAGCAACCTCTGCCTTTGAGTATGGTACTCCAAGGCTGTGTTGGACTTTAACAGGTTCAGAATCCACATGCTGTATTCTAAACCCTTTTTTTTTGTTTGCTTGTTTTAAGGTATTTCCTGCACACTTAAGCGGCTTTTTGTACTTGTAGTGCAGCTTGGTTAAGGAAAGGTGGAGTTCCTTGACTTTATTCTCTCCCTGTCTAGCTGACAGGAACAGCAGAAAATTAATTGTTGCTTCCTCTTGTCAGCTAGCACTTTTCTGTCTCCCTGCAGCTGAGCCTACTAATCGCCAGATTAACAATACTCCCCAAATTTACACAGTATGTGAGCGATCAGTTTCTCTACATCCTCGTCAGCACTGTTTTCAGCTGTTCTGATAGGTATATACGTAGAGTGATAACTCATTGTGGCTTTAATTAGCATTTCCCTAAGAGCTAATGAGGTTGAGCTTTTTTGAGTGCTTCTTCTTCTTTCTTTTTTTTTTAGAAACACAGTTTCACTTTGTCGCCCTCGGTAGAGTGCTGTGGCATCACAGTTCACAGCAACCTCCAAACTCCTGGGCTTAGGCGATTCTCTTGCCTCTGCCTCCCAAGCAGCTGGGACTACAGGCACCTGCCACAACAACTAGCTATTTTTTTTTGTTGCAGTTTGGCTGGGGCTGGGTTCGAACTGGCCACCCTCAGTATATGCTCTACTCAGTGAGCCACAGGCGCCGCCCTTTTGGGTGCTTCTTTACCTTTGGTATATCTTCTTCTCTGAAATATCTGTTGCCCATTCCCTAGTTGGATTTTTTGGAGGGGTTCCTATGAAGTTTTGATAATTTTTTATCTGTCGTAGATATCAGCACTTTTTAAAATATGTGGTTTGCAAATATTTTCTCCCACTCGGTCACGTGTCCTTTCACCCTCCTCATATGAGATTTCAAAGAGCAAAAGGTTTCGAATTTTAAGAGGTTCCAGTTATCAACTTATTCCTTTGGTAGATTGTGCTTTTGGCATCAAAGTCTAAGAACTCTGGCCTAACCCCACATCCTGAAGATTTTCTTCTATGTGTAGACTTGTGTCTTTTGCTACATTTAAGGGATTTTCAGCTATTATTTCTCAAATATTCTTTCAGCTGATCCTTATGTAAACTACAGTGGTACAAATGTTGTCTTTTGTTACTGTCCCACAGGTAGTTCCCTCAAGTTTATTCCTGTCTCTTCTGTCATCTCTGCTCTACTACTGAGCCCATCTATGGATGTTTTTGAAAATTTCAGTTATTGTAGTTTTTTATCTCCATAATTTCTCCTTTTTTTCATTTTGTTATTTTTCTTATTTTTAATTTTTTTGATTTCTAGTATTTTATTTTATTTTTATTTTTTAAGACAAAGTCTCACTCTGTCACCTTGGGTAGAGTGCCATGGCATCATAGCTCATAGCAACCTCAAACTCTTGGGCTCAAGAGATCTCTTGTCTCAGCCTCCCAAGTAAAGTGGACTACAGGCACTATGACCACACCCAGCTAATTTTTCTATTTTTAGTAGAGACAGGGTCTCACTCTGGCTCAGGCTCCTAAGTTCAGGTGATCCACCTATCTTGGCCTCCCAGAGTGCTAGGATTATAAAATTCTTTTTTTTTTTTGAGACAGAGCCTCAAACTGTCACACTGGATAGAGTGCTATGGCATCACAGCTCACAGCAACCTCCAATTCCTGGGCTCAAGCGAGTCTCTTGCCTCCGCCTCCCAAGTAGCTGGGACTATAGGTGCCCCCCACAACGCCTGGCTATTTTTGGTTGCAGCCGTCGTTGTTTGGCAGGCCCAGGCTGGATTCGAACCTGCCAGCTCAGGTGTACGTGGCTGGCGACTTAGCCCGTTGAGCCATAGGCGTCGAGCTGAGACAGAGTCTTGAACTGTTGCCTTGGGTAGAGTGCTATGGCGTCACAGCTCACAGCAACCTTGAACTCTTGGGCTTGAGTGATTCTCTTGCCTCAGCCTCCCAAGTAGCTGGGACTACAGGTGCCCGCCAGAACCCTTGGCTATTTTTTTTAGAGATGAGATCTTGCTCTAGTTCAGGCTGGTCTCTAACCAGTGAGCTCAGGCAATCCACCCATCTCAGCCTCTCAGAGTGCTGCGATTACAGGTGTGAGCCACTGCGTCCAGCTGGCTTATAAAATTCTTGTCAGATTATTCTTACCTCTTGTTTTTCTTGTTGGCAGTGGTTGATTGCATTTTTACATTTAAGTTATTACAAGTGTGATGGTTTCAATTGTCTTCTGAGTCTGTCTTCTTAGTCAATTTTGTTAGGAGATCCTGGGTCCCCTTTAAATCTTTTATTTTGGCAGGCATTTGTACCGTTCTCATTTAGAACTCAAGTCCTGGCTTAAAATTTTGTGTGCAGTGGTTCTGACAGTAGTTTAATTTGTAGAGTCTTTATGTTATTATTTTAGCCTGCTTGGTTTATCAGGTGCCTGGGGGCTTCCATTGCTCCCTGCTGGCACTGGCTGAGGGAATGGAAGGGTGCTGTCACCAGACCTAGGTGCCGAGTGACTCTTGATGAGGAGGGGTGGGACAGTGTGTCCCTGTAAGTGGCCCTGGCTGATTTGGGGTCTCTGGGCAAAGAAGAGTCTTGGACCCATGAGAGTAGAGGCTTCCTGCACTGGACGTGTGTAGCTAGGTCTGTCCTGCTAGTTCATCCACTGCCTTGGTATTTCTTTGTAGAAAAGGGGGTCTTAGTCCTGCAGGGAAAGAAAGCACCTCCCTACAGGTGCCTACCACAATGCCTGGGTATGTTTTGTTGCAGTTGTCATTGTTGTTTAGCTGGTCTGGATGGGGTTTGAACCTGCCAGCTTCAGTGTATGTGGCTGGTGCTATAATCCCTGTGGCACAGGTGCTGAGCCGAGACCTTTTTAATTTTAGTGTCTACACAGCCTAGAAGTGAAGCTCAAAAGATTCTTAGCAAAGACTAGCAGTTGACACCTAAACTTACTCAACTTCCCAGAAACTCAAATCAACTTCAACATAATGCTACTGAACAAATGCTTCACACTTCATTCTAGCTGCAGAACACTGCCCTTGAGGCACTCCGTGTAGGCACACCACCGGGGGAATCCTCGCTGAACACATTGACTCCTACCACAGCACTCAGGGTATGTTGCTGTTATCACTTACTTAATCGTGTCTCTTACCCATTCTAGACTCTAGGCAGAAGGCAAACAGATTTGCTAATTTTCCTATTCATTTTCTCCCCAACCCCTACCATAGCACCTGACACACAATAGGAGTTATTATTATTATTATTTTATTAAATCATAGCTGTGCACATTAATGCAATCTTGGGGTACAATGTGCTGGTTTCATATACAATCTGAAATATTTTCATCTAACTGGTTAACAGGAGTTATTATTTAATAATTAATTTCCAGATGCTGGTGAGGGTGAGAAGTAAAAAACTGTGAAAGAATGGGTTATTCCCCCAAGAACCTACAACTTTAATGAAGATTTAATGGGTAAATAACTACAGGTATGATTATCATTCAAATATGTTCTAGAAAGAAATTGAAATTTTCAGCCGTGGTAGTCTTCAATACAGGGAAGTTAATTGCTGATTTAAAGAATCAAGGGATGCTTTACAAAGGAAGAGATTTCAGCTGCATGTGGAAATAATGCAGGATAATACATAGGAAATTATTTCTCTAGAGTGCGTTCCTCTTTTCCTGACTTCCATTCTTTAGTTCCTCTGAAGAAGTTTTTACAATGTCTTCCTGTTACTAAGAGTCTGCTTCCTGTGGAAAGTCCTGAATATCCTTTAATGACTTAAAAACAATAGCCTCTATGTGATAGTAATGGATTCAGCTCTTAAGTTGGGAAGAATGATATCAATTTTCATCCCAAATGCCATTCCAGGTATTTTGTTTTGGCTTAAGCCAGTGGTTCTCAACCTGTGGGTCATGACCCACAGGAACTGTATTAAAGGGCTGCAGCATTAGGAAGGTTGAGAACCACTGGTTTAAGCAATTTGTTTTTGATTCATAAGTAATTTCAGAAGGTAGCAGCATCTCCAATTAGATCCTAGTACTGCTGACTATAATTTTTTTTTTTTAAGACAGAGTCTCACTATGTCACCCTCAGTAGAGTTCTGTGGCACCACGGCTCACAGTAACCTCCAACTCTTGAGCTTAAGCGATTCTCTTGCCTGAGCCTCCCAAGCAGCTGGGACTACAGGTGCCAGCCACAACGCCTAGCTGTTTTGTTGTTGTTGTTGTTGCAGTTGTCATTGTTGTTTAGCTGGCCTGGGCCAGTTTCGAACCCACCAGCCTCAGTGTATGTGGCCAGCGTCCTATCCACTGAGTTATGGGCGCCACCTGTCTGTAATTCATTTAAGGATATGAGCATTTAAAAAAAAATTAGATGCCTAGTATTAGTGAATACTCCAATGGCCAAGAGAAATTATAATGACTTTAGTGACTGGATTTTCCAACTGAAGAGCTATTAACTGTGTCAAGAGAGAATATCCATTTGAACTTTCTTTCTTTTTTTTTTTTTTGTAGTAGGAATGAATATTTTTAAAAAAATATTTTGTAAAATAACTACAGAGATCTTTTGGGGACCATCTCATTAATCTTTCCCAGATACCTGGTTAAAAAGGTAGGAAAGAGACTAATCATCTTATTTTTCCTTAAGTAATTTCTTCAGCACAGAAAGTAACTTGTTTCTCACACAGCAGATGATTAGCAGAATCATTAACTGTATCCTGTATTGTGTGCTTGTTTTGTGGCTATAAAAGGGGTTTGAAAACCTTGCTCCTAAAAATTAGTGGAGTTTTCCTTAACCACTCTGAAAATGAGGGTATTGGATGGGGTGAAGGAATTCAAATGAATGTCCTGAAAAAGGCAAGAGAAGGTGGGGAAGAGGAAGGCTGCCTGAGGGAAGCAGAATTTCTTTCTTTCTTTCTTTTTTTTTTTTTTTTTGAGACAGAGCCTCAAGCTGTCACCCTGGATAGAGTGCCATGGCATCACAGCTCACAGCAACCTCCAATTCCTGGGCTCAAGCGAGTCTCCTGCCTCTGCCTCCCAAGTAGCTGGGACTACA
>CAUYRH010149163.1:0-13030 GCA_963574655.1 Perodicticus potto
ACAGGATCAGACCGAGTGAACAGATGCAACTACTTGCCCCGTCTCCACTGGTTTTGCCTTCCTTAGGGTGTCCAGAAGCCTCACGCTGTCTCCCTGTGTCCCCAAGGGGAAGTTCCTGGGTAGATCCCGCCTGCCAGAGATGCCTGAGGTACTCTCTCCCTGGTCTCACCGTGCCCAGCTGCAAGGAAGCTGTTACTCGGCTGCCATCTTGCTCCGCCCCCCCCCACCGTGTAAGTTTTCTTTACAGATTTTTTTATGAGCTTCATTAAACCTGCAAAGACAATATATAAACATTCTAAACTTTCTTTAACTTTTGTCTTGCCTTTCACTTCCAAAAACCTACTTTCTACAACACAGGATCACAGTTCCCTATGAAGTCAGCTATTGATTCAGCCAAACTGATAATTAGAGAGTTTAAAAGGCTAGAACTTTATTCTTTGGTAAAGACTCAGTTTCCTTAACAATTTAAATAACTAAATTATTATATTTTATAAATGAGAGACATTTTATGGCATATAATATTGATACATATTTCCCCATTTAAGGCTAGACAATGAACTTCTATTTTTCAGGTTCAGGTAAGCTCAGAATTCAGATTTCTATCTTTAGGGACGAACACATTGCAGGCTATATTCTCTGAGGGATAAAGCAGTCCTAAACATTTTGAATGGCTCCACTCTGAGTAGGGAGCACACACTCTAATCTCCTTCCCAGAGAAAAACCACAGCAAAGACCAAATAACTTTGCTTAAGGAGCAGGGCTGCATTTGTTCGTTTGTCAGAACATTCATTTAGTTTGTAAATGTATTTTTCTATTTATTAAATCCTGGCCAAAATATTTCTCATGGATAATTATTCACTCCCTAGACAAAGGATCCATGCAGAAGACTTCTGACTTGGGCGTCCTCCCTCTGCCAGTAGCTCTGGCACTCTCCACTCTCTCTGCATGCCCCTCCATCCAATAAAATCTCATTTTATTACTGATCTGTTGACTGTGGGCTCAATTCTCAAATCCCTGAAACCAAGGACTTACTGAAGAAATTCTAGTAACAAAACTACAACACATTTATCTTTTCTGATGTCTTTTCATTTCCCCCCCCTAAGTTTCACATAGCCACGTGTCTGTCAAACACTAGACTTGTGTCTGAGACAGAAAGCAGAAAAGCTAGAACTTCCAGTTTCTCATGGAATAGTAAGGGAGAATAGTGGAATAGTTGGAGCAGTGAAGAAGGGGCTACTTGCACAATCGTCTCATCCTGTGAAGGGGAGGGTGAAACTTTACCTATTGTTACCTATCTCAGTCAATTTCCAAGCACTCACATGCATAAATTCCAACCCATTTCTTAACCTGGACAGCCTTGATTTCCCACTCAAACTGCTACTTAGCCATGGGAGTCAAATCAATAATTCCTTAGGTCCTTTCAGTTATACTATAACCACACACTCTGTTATACCTTTTAACAGGCCTATGGGTAATCTAACACCCCAGGGATTGATTGGACCCCTGCTTCCACCCAAATGGTGTTTCAGGTGCTAGGTGTTGACACACATTTCTGGGAGCCCCTGACAGGCTGGTAGGGCTGAGGCTTCCCACTCGTTTTGTGTGTGTGTGTGTGTGTGTGTGTGTGTGTTTCTAGTGATGGGTTCTTCTACTGACATACACCTCCAAGAGCCTCTGACAGGCCAATAGCCCAGAAACCTTGGGTCCCTGTCCAAAGTTCCTGCCTCTTTGATCTTCCCTCAGAGATCCCTAAGGGCTCTACACAAATCACAACAAACGAATTCAACAAACAGTTATATGTTTCCACAACAATTCACAACAAATAAGTACAACAAAAATATCATCAGTAGTTACACTGAATTTCTGCAGACACTAGCCAGAAATAGATGTTAAAATGACTTACCTCCAGAGGTAGACTCACAGGTGAATTTAGGAGTGATCATCAACTGGTCTCCTGAAGGCTCTGGGTCCTCCAGGGTCCCTGGAATTTTTTCAGGGGGTGTTTCCCCTCAGAGGAACTACAGTCTGTCCCTCTCCTGGAGGCCACTCAAGGATTGGCAGAATCAGGGTCTGGATGATGTGGTCAAACATGAGAAGACATGGGGGAGGGGGGAGGAAAGAGTGACTGACAAAAAGGGAAAGCCTGAGAAGGGCTCAGTCAGATGTCTGCCCAGCCACGTCCCTGATGGGATAAGAACTCTGTCTTAGCATAGGTAGGATGTATACCACTAAGCTGTATGATAGAGTCGTGGCACCATGGGTGAAGGCCTACTCGGATTCTGTAGCCTCAAGCCATGGAATTGCACCCAAAATTCACACATACTCTCACACACTCAAACTCAGCACCAGAAAAGCCTTCAGAGAAGACTGCAACCTGAGGCCCAGACAACATCTCTTCTGAGGGCCAGACACACAGTATATGGCTGTCTCTAGCCTCTGGGTGTCTCAGAACAGACAGACTTACCAGTAAGGAACTCAGACCTGATGATTCTGTTAATGTGTCCCAAATTTGGCCAAATTGGTAGGTTAGTGTGGGGAATGGGGTCAGTCTCCCATCTGGGGCTGAGGAAGGAATGTCCCTCAGCAGCCATCCGCTAGATGGAAGTCAGCCCATGTACCTAGCTGCTACTGGTGGTCCCAACCTAGATCAAAACTTAGGCATCTCACTGGAGCCTTCAAAATGTTATGGGTGAGAAATGACCACCAGACAGATAATTTCAAAATCCAATTGACAGTTTTTATTGATCAGCCAGCCAGCTGTCTCCCTGAGCAAGGAGAGTAGCAGTGATTAGCTCAGAATCGGGGTTTTTATAGGGTTAACCAATGCAAGCAAGCAAGCAAGCAAGCAGTCAGTTATCATAACTGACCTTCACAGGAGCAGACTTTGCAGATATTTTCAGTCAGCAGATAAGCAAAGAACTTTTCATAAGCTCAGTAAATTCTTATCCCCCTTCTCCACTCTTCCCCTTCCCCTGTCCTGGGTCTGTGGGGGGTGGTGGCATTGCAGTGGCCATCTCATTGGGAGGGTAGATTCTTCACTTTATAAAAGACTTCATTAGAGTATTTCTTTAAGTTAAACAGAATGTTTTTAGATTGAACAAAAAGCAAAAACCTTTATTTAAATTAATTCTTAAGTTAAAGCCCAGCATTTAACATTCCTGTGACACTCTGGTAAAAAAACAGACCCACTGGTTTGGGACTCCAAACCCTCCCTGCTGTGCTCTCATTCAATTTTGCATAATCCTTGATGGTATAAAGAGTATGACTTGAAGTGGATACATTTAAAATGCAATCTTATAGTGTAATAAATGGGTTGTAGCCTTTGCTTGAAAGATATAAATTTGCTTCATATTAGGGGTGTATCAACTCCACCATTTTAACATGGGAAATATACACACTGTTTCTTGAAAGCGACATCTTTCAGATACTTGGTGGCTTTTTTATATGCATACCCTTGATGGCCTGGGCAATTTCACGTGTGTTCTTATAAGTGAACACGAAGTTTTGAGCCTCTTGACCTGCATAGTCATGTGGGGTTTTCTGGGTCAAGTGAAAAGCCAACCATCATCATAGAGCACCTCAGGTCATTCAGGGAAGAGCTGTTTACAGGTTTAACTCTTGCTTCTCTTACTACTTACCTATCTTTTGTTGGGCTCTCTTCCTTCACTAAACTTTTAAATGTTCATGGGAAGGCGGTGTCCCCACCCCTACTCCCTCTACCAGATAATTTATCAAATTTCTATAGATCTAAGGAGCATCTTTACACCAGTGATTCTCAAATTACATATCTAAGCAAATATCTCATTGTATTCCGTAGTTATATATGTAGCAGCTTATTCCATTTACTTGGATTTCCCACGTACAATCCAAATCTAACAGATCCAAAAATAAAACTTCTGATTTTTCTATCCAAATGTCACCTACTTGGCAAACTTGCCAACCCTATTACTTTTCCATTTTCAGTAAATGGCACTGCCATCTACCTTGGTTCTCAAGTCAGATATTATTTTTATACAACAATGATAATAATATTCTTAAATCATAAGTTTGAACATGTCACTCCACTGCATAAATACGTTCTGTATGTTTTATAATATTTGAATTTGTTTTTAAAATCACATGTCTGACCATTAGTAAACTCTGAGGGAGGAAAATTATTTATTTTTTGTGAGTTATATGCTTATTATGTAGCACAAAACATAAGAAATCAATGTCTAAACATTTTAAAATAAAAGAAACAATGTGAAATATGCCACTCAGTATATAGAATAGATGATTTAAGTAACAATATAAGTGCACATATCTCCAAAATAAAAACTTAGTGCTAATACCTAGTAAGATTGAATTTAAGGAGAATTTTAGGTGCTTCCTATCACTGTTAATCTATTATTCACGATGTTAAGTATATAGTTAAATATGGGGGAAAATCAATGTAAAATATAGGCAAATGCTGCAACCAGTAAATTCATCAAAGAGGAAATGCAAATGATCAATGAACACCTGGGAAATTTCAGTTTCTCTAAAAAATCAAAGTAAATAGACATAAAATATGTAGATATTTGTAATATTTATTGTCTTTGTATTGTGAAGGGTTCAGTAATGATGGCAATATCATTAAAAATTGGTAAACGCTTCTGGAGGGAATGTTGACCTTGTCAACAAAAGATTTATAAATTCATTATAACATGAGGTGGTGATTCTCAAAAAGATAATATTAAGAAACATTCTTTCACACCAAACCTTTCATAAATAAGCCTATTTAAATGGTGTTTTGTTCTAAAATCTTTCCTTAATTTCCTTTTTTTTTTTTTTTTTTTTGGTGTCAGTCTATCACCCTGAGCACAGTACTATGGCATCGTAGCTCACGCAACTTCAAAATCCTGGGCTCAAGCGACCCCTTGGCCTCAGCCCCCCAAGAAACTAGAACTACAGGCCTGTGCCACAACACCCAGCTAGTTTTTCTATTTTTTGTAGAGATGGCTTCTCTCTTTTTCTCAGGCTGGTGTCCTGAACTCAAGCAATCCTCCTGCCTGGGCTTCCCAGAGTTCCAGGTCACAGGCGTGAGCCACTGTGCCCAGCCTCTTTCCCTAATTTTCAAGGATTACCTTAGCTTGTTTCTTTTTTTCTGGAAATACTAGCTGTATCTTCTTTATTTCTTTGCTCGTCACTCTTGACCTTGCAGAACTGTTATTTACTGTTATTTATATTCTGGTATTTCATCTTTCTAAGAGCAATATGTCCCTGATGTCAACAGTGATTTGTTATTTAGATTTTAACCTTTAACTTTTACAAAATGTATGCTGTATGTAAGGCATTATGCTAAGCATTTATATATATTCAATTTAATGTAAGTTGTTCTTAGATGTTAAAGTAGTCATTTTTATGCCTATTCACAACTTAAGAAATGGGGGTTAAATTAATGAAATGCTTTTCCCCCAAATCATACAGTTTACTAACTGCAGTGGAAGGTAAAAATCTATCGCCAGTCTTTCTTGGTCTGTTCACATTGCTATCACAAAAATACCAGAAACTGTGTGGCTTATCAATCATAGAAATTTATTTCTCAAAGTTCTGGAGGATGGATATCCGATATCAAGGTGTCAGCAGACTCCCTGTCAGGAGAAGGCCGGCTTTCTGGTTCAGTGAGGTCTTTTTCATACTGTAGCCTCACTTGGCGGAAGGGAGAAGGGGTCTCTGGGACCTCTAAGGACATTCTTGAGGGCTTTACCTTTATGACCTAATCACTCCCAAAGGCCTCATCTTCATCACACTAGGCATTAGGATTTAACATGTGAATTCAGCAGGGGACATAAATATTTAGTCCACAGCACAGTCTGTTTGATATTCAGGAAGCTTCATGGTGACTTGTCACAGCCTCCCTTGGAGGCCTCTGAGAATGCTTTGCTGATGAACACTTACGAAGAGGAAACTTGAATAGCTCTGATTGCTGATCAAACAATTAACGAATGTGTATTTGATGACTACTATATGCATGGCTATTTTTTTTTAAAAAGGGAGGAAATTAATGTGCATGGTTTCAATTCAAGTATTTACTTCTTATTAAAGATTGTAGAAATAAAACATCATGATTTAAAGGCTATTTTATTATTTTAGTAAACACCCCAAAGCTAAATAAATAAGCACTTATCTAATTTAGGAAGTAATTCGCATACTATTTAAAGAAGATATCTGTCCACTATTTAAAATAAACCTGTGAGGAAGGTGGAGGAGGAGAATGAGGAGAGCAATGACTCAGCATTTCCAAAGGTCATCATCAAGTTCACGGTGTAACACTTTCTTACTATATAAGTCTTCTCCACCGTTACGGCATTACATCTCTAGAATGATTTAAAGGGACTAATGAAAGGCCAGTAAATCAAATTTAAACAAGAGAGCTTCCATGTAAGGTGACAATAAAACAAATCAGTCATGCAGAGGCTATAAAAGTGGAAAAAGGATTTGATCAAAACTCATAGTAGAATCATGATGATGCTCTATGTAATTCAATTCCATAAGAGGTTCAAAAGAACAATTAGTACTGAAAGAACCAAGCTGACTCCATTTTGTTAAACTAACTCATTTTGTTCCACAGCCTTTCACTAATTCTACCTTGTCCCACAGCCTTCAATTTGCAGCTGCACATCAAAGGTTAATTTATGGCTGCATACCAAAAGGGTCAATTTGCAGTTGCATACCAAAGGTGATAGGCAACCTGCTTCCTCCTCCACCCCTGGCTCCAGTATGTCCGCCTGGAGCAATAACAGGTGCCTAACCTCAGCCATCCTGGTAGTAATATTTCCCCAGGCCAATTAACCCAGAACAGACATTGACCAGTCCCTTTTGCCCCTATCAGCTCTCCCTAGCAGTTCGCCCAACACCCCCTCCCTTTGTTCCTTAAAACTGCTCTCCCCTCTGCGGGCGAGGCTTTTCTGCCCTCCTGCTGTGTCAGGGGCAGGAAGCCTAGCTAGCTAATAAAACTACCTCTGGCTTTTGCATCGGACTTGGTCAATGAGTGATTTATAGGGGGGGCCCCGCAACTTAAGCACAACAGTACCACCCATTGGACAGACAAATAAGAAATAAGTCCCTGCTTTCAAGGATTATGAAATATAGTATGAACATTAAAAAGTACAGAAATAATTATATCAAGAGACAAATATGAATTATGAGAAGGATTCTCAAAGTGCTATGGGATTCCTTCTGAGGTTCAAGATATGATTAAATTAAAAACTAAAAGTATTTTGGGATTAGTATTCCAAGAAGATACTTAGATTAAGAACAACACAAGGAAATAATTCTTTATATACAATGTTAGAAATTTACTGAAAGCTTTTTTTCCAAACAAGTGGCACAGCAGACAGAGGCTATTGCATGTGATGCTCCATTCCTTTGGCTCACCCAATGTATCAGCAGGGGCGGATGGTGGACAGCTCTCAAGCACATTGGCAACATTTCACTTCAAGGACCCAGGCTATTGAAAATTAAAGGTAAGTTAACAACCCTGATAATACCCTTCAAACAAAGTTAACAGGAGGGGAGAGAAATGCTCCATCCACCTGCTTTCAAACGGGCAATTCTAGGGTGCATTTTTCTGAACATCCCCAGAAGATCATTGGGCCTGAGGTACCCACAGTGGTAACCCTGTCCTGGTAAACAATACTCTGTTGTTTTTCTCCTCCCTTCCCTCATTCCCCCTATTTCCTTACTACTGCTTTCCATCAATGCCTATAAAATAAACTTCCCACCACCAAGATGCTGCCTCAGCCTCCACTTCTAAGGAAATGCATACAAATATAGAAGTTATAGCATAAGAAATAGGCTTAGGAAGAATTTAGGGGGTGATAAACATATAGAGATGTTAACACCTGTATCCATCATCGAAGTGTGAATATTGTGTGAAATATCAATGCTACAATCACACTGAAGGTATGATAGCTATCTGCATACTATACATTAATAGCTTTTACAGGTGTGATGTATTTTTATAAAAAACTACCATAGATTATATCTTAGTTAATTCAGGGTTTCTTCTGAGTATGAGCATAGTCATTACTGAGGCTGCCTGTCATATGACTATTTAGGCAAATTTGAAATTCGACATTAACAAAAAAAAATGACATTTGTAAATCATGTATCACTATAATGTCTACTGCAATTCACTTCCAATTACACAGAAAGGGAATGGAAAAGAGGTAGCAAAGAGAACAAATAGTCATCAGAATGTTTTATATCTGGCTTGGAAATTCATGTTAGACAAAATTTCGATGATGACCACCTGCTGGAACATTGGTAAGGCATTTTTTTTTATTTAGTGTAAAAATAGAATAAGCTAGCATAATTTGGTGCTGCAGTTTTAATAGTGCTTTTCTATTAACTCCAGGCTTATGTCCCGCAGAGAACTTAGATATAATTTGGTTAACTATCTCCCTTCAAAACTTAATATCACTCATACATTTTATAGCTTTCGGAAAAGTTGCAAATGCAATAGCTCTTTAAATACCTTAGTAAATTTTTGTGCCAATAAAAGAAGACTGTGCATTCAAATGAATTTTTAATTCATTCTGTAACAGAAAACTTTTGTTTAAATTATTTTTATTTTAATAAATCCATGTCTTGATACTTTCTACTGGAATTATCTCTTGTGAGATTAATATGCTGCTACTTACACTTATAGCAAATATGTTAATTTCTCATGAAAACCATATTTCATAATAACAAACTTCTTGACATAGTCTCTTATTTTTCTGTTAAATCTGTAAATTTTCAATTATAGAGTTTGTGTATAACAGGTATTTTAAAGATATTTGTTTGCTATAAGTTAACCTTAAACTGTAATGACTCAAAGTAAAGGAATATAATTCAGTGTGATACTTAAATCTTTTTTTTGTAACAAAGGCCTTTTCTACTTTATTCAATGTTAGTTGTAGTTTCTGCTGTATGTAGTTTTATTAAAGTATTTTATACTATCTTGAATGTGATTTTCAGGTATTATATTCATGTATGTTATTAAAAAATAATCTTGATTAACTCTTTATAGAAGTCAAGTTATACAATTTCCCTATAGGAAGTAAAAGTAGCACACAAGATAATACACCCAGTGAACTACAATAGATAAATATTTTTGCTGATAAGTTTTTTGAACATGATTGTCTAGTGGAGACCTGGGGTCATGCTAATTCAAGTGTTCTCAGCAACAAGAGTTAAAATATTATTAATTAGAATAAATCAAAGATTTATAAAATTTTCTTAAGATATATACAGGAGGTTAAATAGTATCCAAGAGCTCAACAGGCTACTGCACTTTCCTATTTTATCTGAAATTATATAAATCTCATTCAAACAGGAAATTTACAAACTCCAATACAAAATTCCATTAAATATATCAATAATTATAATCTGTTTTTAAAAAGCCCATGCTTCAATCTGTAAAACGGATTCCTAATACATTCATCTATCAGAAGGAGGTCTTGACTGGCATTACTGAATTTTTAGCATTAGTTCACTGGTATGTACCCCGGGGACTCTTTCTAGTTTTCTCTATTCATTAACCCCAAAAGTGCAGTGTCACCTCATGAAAAGGTTAACAGATAATATTATCCCTTATGTTCTGGAGAAACAGGGGAACATCTGTTAAGTATTCTTCTCTTCTTTAAAGGAAGTAAAATCAGGAAAGAAATTGCTCCTTTTCTAAGTTGTTGGCTAACACACACCTGTACTCACTCCATAGATCACACACACACACACACACACACACACACACACACACACGTGTAGATGTGCACAGTTTACATACAAAACCATTTGTTTTTCACTCATAGATCTTACACAGAGAGAGCTATATTCTCATATGTATGGGATGGAATGTGTGGATGTGCAACATTTGCAGCTTCATAGGGTTCCACACTTAGATCCCACACTTTCTTTTAGATCTTCTGTGGCTTATTAAAATCCTTAATAATATTTTGATACTAGAAACATCATGCTTCATTTTAAATTTGGTCCTAAAACTTATTCATCTGGTCCTGAATAGACACATTTTTAAATTATATTAATACTACCTATGGAGATCTAAACAAATTTGAATTTTTTCCTGAAAACATCCATTTTGATCAGGCTGTGCTAATTATGCTGTAGTTACAAACTCTAATCTCAGTGGGCAAAAAATAAAAATAAAGATTTATTTATTTTTTTAAAGATGTAAATTTTACTATAAAGTCTCTATCTTTTTTTTTTTTTTTTTTTTTGTAGAGACAGAGTCTTACTTTATCGCTCTCAGTAGAGTACCGTGGCGTCACACAACTCACAGCAACATCCAGTTCCTGGGCTTAGGCGATTCTCTTGCATCAGCCTCCCAGGTAGCTGGGACTACAGGTCTCCACCATAATGCCCGGCTATTTTTTTGTTGCAGTTCAGCCAGAGCCGAGTTTGAACCTGCCACCGTCGGTATATGGGGCCAGTAACCTACTCGCTGAGCCACAGGCACCACCCACAAAGATTGATTTCCTGGTCATACTCTGCTAATCAATCATAGATCAGCTGAGGACTCTGTCTCACATCATCCTGGTATACCTAATTTGCATTTTTAAGTATTTATAAACATATAAAAATAGTATCTGGAACACAAAGTAAAGTTCATAGTAATTGGAATCCATTACCAGTAGGAGGCAAAGCTTCTCCAGTAAGGAGAAACATTGGCTTCTCTGTTACATTAGTTCTCCACCTGTATGTGAATAAAAGACTATAGAGGTTTTTTTCTCAAGTGAAATCTGTGCTGTTGAAAAATAGTCTCAAATGCTAAATTATAGATGATTTTTGTATCACTGTGGTCCAATAATAGCAAATGCACTACATTTGCTGGTGTCGTGGTGTTCTTACAGCTATTTACACCTCAAGGCTAGCATTGCTTTCAGTATTTCCGATTGGAATCATCACTTGCGTTAACAGAGAGGACCGTTCCACGCTGATCAGTCATCTGCCATAACTTCTGATTACTTCTCATCACCATTCCCCGTCCATCAGCCCACCACGTGGCACCATTTCAGTTCTTCAGAGCTATCCTGTGCTTTTTTGCCTTTACACACTATCCCAGCTGTCTTGATATTCCAGTGCAGGCAGTCCCCAGGTTATGAATGAAATAGATTCTGTAGCTTTGTTCTTTACTTGAATTGGTATATAAGTTGGAACAGGTACATGTACTTACCCCTTGTAATACCTTCTGTTCGTAAGTGTGAGTTACACAAAAATTGGTGTTTTTAACTCAGGGACTTACTGTAATAGCCTTTGTTCTTAAGTGCAAATTGTACATAGGTCAGTTATTTAAACTCAGGCACTGCTTGGGTTCCTTGTATTCCTTCACAACATGCTCACATTGTGTGGATAAGGTATTCTCAGGCTTCAACCAAGACGCTACTTCTTTGAGGAAGTCATGGCAAAGCCTATGCATTCTGGGCAATGTGCCTCTCTGAGATTCCAGACTGTTCCATGCTTTCCTATCCCAGCACCCATTTTATGATCTATTCAAGTACTTGTTTACTTGCTCATGTTGTTCATTAAGACTATGAGTTTAACAGGCCAAGGACCTGATTACTTTGTTCAGTTTTAAAAACTCCTGATTTGTCAAAATAATTATTTGAATTGGCTTTAACAGATGAGCTTATTAAATATCCTGAGAATAATAGAATAAAATGTTCATTTATAATTTGAGAATAGTGTTCTGAACTTGATGTAATTCTATATGTTCACATTTATATGAGGGTTTTGTTATAACCGAAAAGAAAGAGGAATTGTTTATGGCCACTTTTATTTCTGTTACATATAAGCAATGCAGACTATGTTTTACTGGAAGCCATTATGCCTAGGGAAGCAATATCCAGCAGCGGCTTAGAAGTAAACTGATAATTCAAATGTTGATGGTTCTATTACCTCTGCCTCTAAAGTGATCTACAACTACCTGTAATCACTTGGTGCTCTTCAGACACATTTTGCTTATTTCGAAAACAAGAGCAATAGAATGGGATAAATGGGTGCAATGGCATATCTGGCTTTAAGAGGCCACTGTAAGCTTGAACTGTCTTGATGTGTGACCTTGGAAAGTCTCTTATCTACCTTAATTCTTTGTTTATTTTTCTGCAAAAGAAGAATAGCATCTATCCCACAAAAATATTACAAGCATCACATGGAAAAATATACACAGACATACTGTGAAAACTACACAAAGTCATTCACAAACAAAAAAGTAATAATTAAAAATAGTTTTGTTTAATATACTAAAATATAAAAATTTACATTATTCAATGAAAAATATTTGCCTCCAAGACAAATAAATATTAAAATATATTACACTGGATCAAAGTGTAACAGTATAAGTGTTAAATATACTAGCTTGATGCATGTGTACTATGTACACGTATGTGAATAGTACACACACCTGTGTAAACATCAGACAGACACATATACGCAAGTCATACACTAAAAGGTAAATACTATGTGTATCTACATGTATGTGTGTACATGCACTCTGAGTATATACATATGTTCATATACATATGGCCACTTATTTATTGCTATATGCTGAATAAATGTTTGGATTATGATAAGAATGAAATTTATGCATGTTTCATATACTAAGTGAGTTTTACTTACTAGTTGATGTTTTCTGGAGGTTAATTTTCTGGCCATCAAATATATATACAATCATTTTAAAATATGGAGAAAGTTATAACAGTAATGTAGATATTTAATGAGTTAATTACCTTATTAAAACGATTGTTTTTCCTTTTCTCTATAAAAGTCGCCAGCTTAAAAAAAAAGAGTGCAATCAATGATTCAATAGAAAGTTTTTTTTTTAAGCAGAGTATTTTAATATGGGTTTGTTTTTATTTATTTTTTTAATAATTTTATTAAATCATAATTGTGTACATTGGTGCAATCATAGGGCAGAATGTGCTTCATATACAATCAGAAACATTTTGATCGTACTGTGAGAGATAGCCCTCATAGCATTTTCTTCATCACTATATAAAGACATTGA
>CAUYRH010149165.1:0-14645 GCA_963574655.1 Perodicticus potto
GGACTGTAGTCCCAGCTACTTGGGAGGCGGAGGCAAGACACTCGCTTGAGCCCAGGAATTGGAGGTTGCTGTGAGCTGTGATGTCACAGTGCTCTATCCAGAGTGACAGCTTAAGGCTCTGTCTCCAAAAAAAAAAAAAAATAAATATGAAATGTCCAATTTACTTAAGTACTAAGTTCAACACTTGTATCTCTGACATTTCACTTTGATACTGGTTTTATTGTGAGGGTACATCCTCATTCTTTCAAATACATGTTTTGGCTTGTGATTATCTTTCAAAAAATTTTTTAGATCAGTGTTTGTGAAATCATGGCTAAGTCAAACATGCATGTTACGTTTTGAATATGAATTCTATTGTGGAACCGATGCAGGGCAGACAGTTCAAAATATCAACAAAGTGTTTGGGAAGGATCTGACTGATGAACACATAGTACTTCGATAGTTTGAGAAGTTCTGGTGAACTTGAAAAGGAGCCACGTGGATGACCTGAGACCAAGGAGGACCATGATGAGTTGAAAGCTGTAGTGAAAGTGAATCATTGCTAACCTAGACGTGAATTAGTAAGGTTTGATGTTACTATTTCAACAGTGTTGGATCATTCTAAACAAGCTGGCAAGGTAAGGAAGCTGGATAGATGGGTTCCACATGAATTAAATGAGTGTCAGGAGAGAAACTGTCTTAACACTTTCCTTTTTTTTTTTTTTTTTTTTTTTGAGGTGATCTCACTCTGTTGCTCAGGCTAGAGTGCCATGGCCTCAGCCTCACAGCAACTTCAAACGCCTGAGCTCAAGCTATCCTCCTGCTTCAGCCTCCCAATTAGCTGGGACTAGAAGCACCCACCACAATGCCTGACTAACTTTTTCTGCTTTTGGTAGAGACCGGGTCTCACTCTTGCTCAAATGAACCTCCCACTTTGGCCTCCCATAGTACTAGGATTACAGGCATGAGCCACCATGCCTGGCCTTAATTTTTCTATTTTTAGTAAAGACAGGGTCTTACTCTTGCTCAGTGAAGCTTGCTTTTCTTTTCTGTCTTGACATAATGGCAAGCCATTTCTACACTGCATTGTTATGTCTGATGAAAAATGGCTTCTTTTTGACAATCACAAACATTTGGTTGGATAAAGATGAAATTCTGAAACAGTCTAAAACTCAATATTCACCACAAAAAGCTAATAGTGTGGGGCAGCGCCTATGGCTCAAAGGAGTAGGGCGCTTGCCCCATATGCTGAGGGTGGCGGGTTCAAACCCAGCCCTGTCCCTCCCCCCAAAAAGCTAATAGTGTGTGGTGGTCTAGCACTGGTATTCTCCACCACAGCTTCATGAAGTCTGGTCAGTCGATTACAATGGCTATCTACTGCAACAAATTGGACAAAATGATGAAGTTGCTTGTGATTAAGCAGCTGAAATTGGTCAATAGAGACAGGCCAATCCTTTTGCAAGACAATGCTCCACCGCACATTGCACAATCCATGCTGCTCAAACTACAGAAGCTGGACTTGGAAACTCTGTCATCCACCATATTCACCAGACCTTGCACAAACTGACTACCACTTCTTCCAGGCTTTAGACCCACTTTTTGCAAGGAAGAAAATTCAGTTCTCAACAAGATGTAGAAAATGCCACATACCATTTCATTGTCACTTTCAGGGCTTCTTTGTTGCTGGCATAAACTACTGTTCAAATGGCAAAACTAGTTTACTTTGATTAATTATACTGCTTGTATTAGATATCAAATCAAAAGTTTATTGTATCAGGGCTGGGCATGGTGGCTCATGCCTGTAGCACTCTGGGAGGTTGAGGCAGGTGGATTGCTTGAGCTCATGAGTTTGAGACCAACCTGAGCTAGAGTGAGACCCTGTCTCTAAAAAAAAATAGCCGATGTTGTGGTGGGTGCCTGTAGTCCTAGCTACTTGGGAGGCTGAGGCAAAAGAATAGCTCGAGTCCAAGAGTTTGAGGTTGCTGTGAGCTACAATGCCACGGCACTCTACTGGGGTCAACAAAATGAGACTCTTACTGAAAATAAAAGTTTATTGTATCAGAAATTTCATATTTAATGACCTACACAAAGCTTTAGGACAATGCCTGATACCTAGATGATATGAAAGTGCATCCTAGCAAGACTAATTTAGGTACAGTTGTCTCCTGTTACTCTGTCCCAGTACCTAAGCATTTACTTGGTCAAAGAACGTTTGTTATGAATGAAAGGCTCTCCACACACACACACACACACACACATATATATATATATATTTTTTTTTGTAGAGACAGAGTTTCACTTTATTGTCCTTGGTAGAGTGATGTGGCGTCACACAGCTCACAGCAACCTCCAACTCCTGGGCTTAGGCGATTCTCTTGCTTCAGCCTCCCGAGTAGTTGGGACCACAGGTGCCCACTACAACGCCCGACTATTTTTTTTGTTGCAGTTCGGCCAGGGCTGAGTTTGAACCTGCCACCCTTGGTATATGGGGCTGGCGCCTTACTGACTGAGCCACAGGCACCGCCCCTGGGTCTCCATATATATATATATATATATATATATATATATATATATATATATATTTTTTTTTTTTTTTTTTTGAGACGGAGCCTCAAGCTGTCACCCTGGATAGAGTGCTATGGCATCACAACTCACAGCAACCTCCAATTCCTGGGCTCAAGTGAGTCTCTTGCCTCCACCTCCCAAGTAGCTGGGACTACAGGTGCCCGCCACAACGCCTGGCCGTTTATTGGTTGCAGCCGTCATTGTTGTTTGGCAGGTCCAGGCTGGATTCGAACCCGCCAGCTCAGGTGTACGTGGCTGGCGCCTTAGCCCGTTGAGCCACAGGCGCCGAGCCAGAAGGGAAGGCTTTTTTTTTTTTTGGAAAGACAGAGTCTCACTTTATCACCCTCGGTAGAATGCCGTGGTGTCACACAGCTCACAGCAACCTCCAACTCCTGGGCTTAGGCGATTCTCTCACCTCAGCCACTCGAGTAGCTGGGACTACAGGCGCCTGCCACAATGCCCGGCTATTTTTCTATTTTGCAGTTCAGCCGAGGCTGGGTTTGAACCCGCCACCTTCGGTATATGGAGCCGGCGCCCTACTCGATGAGCCACAGGCGCCGCCCCAGCTCTCCATATTTTTAATTAAAACACATTTCAGGTGGAGAAAGGTGAGTGCACTGCTCAAGAATTGAAGCTCAGGAATTTTATATTTTATTTTATTTTGTTTTGTTTTATTTTATTTTATTTTAGAGACAGAGCTCAAGCTGTCACCCTGGGTAGAGTGCCATGGTGTCCCAGCTCACAGCAACCTCCAACTCTTGGGCTTAAGCGATTTTCTTGCCTCAGCCTCCCAAGTAGCTGAGACTACAGGCGCCCGCCACAAACAGCGCCTGGCTATTTTTTGGTTGCAGCCGTCATTGTTGTTTGGCAGGCCCGGGCTGGATACCCTCCAGCTCTGGTGTATGTGGCTGGCACCTTAGCCGCTTGAGCTACAGGTGGCGAGCCAAAGCTCGGGAATCTTAGACTCCTCATGGAGCCTGGATTTGGAGGTATAGAGAGGAACATGTTTCTACCCCTGAGGTGTTCTAGGCCGGACACCTTGAACATCCCAAGGTTGGAACTCAGGAATAAGGGAGAAACTCAGCACAACCATTTTGTCATAAAGTTCAGTAAGAGATAGAGGAGAGGCAGATGCTGCTATTCAGATGGAAGGTGCTGAGTTAAGCCTGTTGAATGGGACTTCTGTGGGGGAGGAATTGACAGAAGGGGTGGGGAGAATGGAGAAACACCGGATGGACCCAAGCTAGTGTCTTGGGGGAGGGGAGGGAATGGTAATACATAAGGCCATTCACTCATTTGTTCAATGACTATAGTGTGTATGCGTGCTGCCTCAGAGCCAGGCATTTATGATCACATAACCCAGAGGCTAATGGAGGATAAGAAACTCCAGCTGTTAATTGTCCATTGCTGTATGAGGCCCTGTGCTAAGTGCTTTACCTGCATAATATAATTCAGTCTTTGAAGCCACTCTGAGCTAAACTTGCCTGTTATCCTCATGTCACACAGAGGAAGTTAAAGTGGAGGAAGCTCAAGGAACTTGGCCAAGGTACCACAGCCAAGTAAGCAGCTAAGGAGGATTGAAAGGCAATCACCTCATTCACCCTGTTTTTCTCATGAAAGTCTCCCCCATGCTTCCTCTCTTGAACACTCTTTTATTATTGTGCTACTCACCTTGGGCTGTCCCTGACTTGGGACAGCCTTCTTGCTGTCCTCCCCCACCCCACCCACCCTGCCTCGGGATGGCGAGCTGGTTGAGAGCAATACACAGATCTCTTTTATTTAGAGTTAGTACCTCCTCCAGGAAGCCTTCACTCACCACTTCAGCCCAGGACAGGTGACACTTCTGGGGCCTCACAGCCTATTGTGCCCCCTCATTCCAGCCCACCCCTTTGCATGCCCCCCCATCCCTGCCTGAGCTTCCCAGGCTAGCCCACTCAGGGCTGTCATTGTCTGGACGGGGGACCCAGTGAAGGTAAGATCTGAAGGTCTCTCTTTTTCTGTTATGTCCCAGTATCACCCAGTACAGAGCTGGGCACAGAAAATATATCACTGAATATTTATTGCATAAATAAATGGATTCTAGAGTTGATATTACTGTTCCATGTTATTGATGAGGATACAGAATTCCCGGTAATTTAAGTGAACTTGTCAGGTTATGCATCTAATGAGAAAATTAGCAGGGATTTGAATTTGAGCAGCTTGAATCTATGTCCTGTGTTCTTATCCAATATGTCAGATACTAGTGGGCGGAAAGCCAACTTTCTGCGAGGTTGATATCTTCCTACTTTTTTCTCCAGGCTCATCCTTTCCTTCTAGAAATCTTCGAGAGAGCTTAGAGTGTAGGGGAAGCGAGCAGGCAGGAGGATGTGGAGAGTAAACGGAATGGATAAGAGAGCAGCCGACTGAAGATCTGGGGCTTGGACTGATTCGAAGGTGAGGTGGAGAAAGTCTTGAGGGGGTTCTCTAGACCCATAGGGGGCAGCCGGAGTCGGTTGCCGGAGGTGCGGGGGCGGAGAAAGGGTGGGGACCAGCCCCGCGGGGGGCGATGCGGTAGCTGCAGCGGCGGCGGCAGGAGTTTCCCACAATGCAGCGCGGCGCGCTGTCCCCGGTGCTAATGCTCAGCGCTGCCCCGGAGCCTCCGCCGCGCCCGCCTCCCGCCCTCTCCCCGCCGGGCCCGGGGCCGGGTCCCCGCCATGGCTCGGCTCGTCCCGGTCCCGTTCCAGAGCCGTCGGGGGGCCTGGGTGCGGCACTCGACAGCAGCCTGCGGGCCGCCGTGGCGTTCAAGGCGGAGGGCCAGCGCTGCTACCGAGAGAAGAAGTTCCGGGAAGCCATCGGCAAGTATCATCGGGCACTGCTGCAGCTGAAGGCGGCGCAGGGGGCCCGCCCTGGCGGCCTGCCCACCCCCGCCCCCGGGCCCACCAGTAGCCCTGGGCCCGCGCGCCTGAGCGAGGAGCAGCGGCGTCTGGTGGAGAACACGGAGGTGGAGTGTTATGACTCCCTCACGGGTATGGTGCCGTCGCGGGGCACAGAGGGGCATGTGTGTAAGACGTGGGGAGTGAAGGGTGATGATGAGCCCTTGGGGGCCTTGGTGGGTGGGGAGGCAGAAGGCTGAAGGGCCCAGGGCTGTGGTCTGTTGAGGGAGACCTCAGAGTTTGATCAGGAAAGGGACTGGGGGCAGGGGACTACAGGGATCTCTGGATGGAGAGAGTTGGGACGCAGGAAATAGGCTTTGGACTGGGTCTTTGGGGCCCCTTCTCCTGAATCTTTCCCTGCCACATGCGAACCTAAGGTGAGAAGGTCTACCCTGAGTGAGCCATTCGAGGCCCCGTCCCTCACCTCTGCGGGCACCCTTAATACTCTAGTCTAATGAAACCTCATGGCTAATAGCCCAGGAGCTTTTGTCTGTGCGGTTTGCACCCTCTAGTGGCGGCGCAGATTGAGTCTATTTTGATTGGCTACTAGATTGGCGCCCCCAGGTGGCCCGAGTGAGTCTTTAGGCCGGTTCCCGGCAACCTTGAGGGCAGGCTCCGGGTCAGGTGGGTCCTGGGCGTGCCTGCAGGCTCTGAGGGTACCGGCCCCCGGCGCCCCCGCAGCTTGCCTGCTGCAGTCGGAGCTGGTGAACTATGAACGCGTGCGCGAGTACTGTCTCAAGGTGCTGGAGAAGCAGCAGGGCAACTTCAAGGCCACCTACCGCGCTGGCATTGCCTTCTACCATCTGGGCGACTACGCACGCGCGCTACGCTACCTGCAGGAGGCCCGCAGCCGAGAACCCACAGGTGAGGGACCGGGCAGGGCGGGGCAGAGGTGAGGGCTGGTCCCGGGGCAGGGAAAGGGACTAGAGTCCAGGAAACAAGGGCAGGAAGATCAGAGTAGGGGCGCAGAGTCCTCTGGTGGAGCTGCCTGATGGGAGGGCTGTACATTAACTGACGTTCCCCTCACCATCCACCTACTCCCTACACACCCATTGTTCCACTCACCCACCATTCATTCAGCTATCTCTTCACCGGCCATTCAAACATCTGTCCACTCATCCCTCTCCTGACATTTACCCAACCACTTCTCAAATATTGTAATTGATCCAACCCGTATTCACCTGCTTAGTCACTCTATCTACCCACCCACTGTCATCTCCATTATGTCTCCCCCAGTAGACACACTCATTCCTCCACTTGCCAATCAACCCATTCGCACTCACTGATTCATTCACCTTTTCCATCATCCACTTATCCACCTGGATTGGGCAATGCCAGGAGTTTGGTGTGTATGTGTGTGATTAGCAGAGTTGAAGGATTGTTCCTTGTCCTTTGGGAGATCATAGGCAGGATGTGTGGGTGTGTGTGTGTATGCAGGCAGGCAGACACATCACTCAAATTTTGCGTTAAGAGCTAATGAGGGCCCAGTACAATGGCTCATGCCTGCAATCTTAGCACTCTGGTAGACTGAGGCAGGAGGATCACAGGAGATTAGGAGCTCGAGACAAACCTGAGCAACACTGAGACCCCATCTCTACTAACAATAGAAAAAATAAGCTGGGCATGGTGGTGCACATCTGTAGTCCCAACTACTCAGGAGGCTGAGGCAGGAGGATTGCTTGAGCCCAGGAATAGGAGGTTACACTGAGCTATGATGGCACTGCACTCTAGCCAGGGTGATAGAAAGGAGACTGTTTCAAGAAAAAAAAGCTAATGAGGAGAGAAGAGGGATCACAACAGGTACGTGACACAGGTTGTGGGAGCAAAGGGGTAAGATTAATTTTTCTGTTAAGTGGCTTCAGAACAGACTTCTCACAGATACCATTGGAAAATGAATACAAGTGTGACAGGAGCCCCTGCAAAGGGGCATTCCTGGCAGTGGGTGTAGCAAATACAAGAAGGATAGAGGTGTGAAATGCCTGTGCTCTGCTCGCTGTGGCTGCAGCTTGAGGAAAAGAGCTGTGACAATATTGGGTGTGTGGGGCACCCACTGGAGACTGGGAAGAAGGAGGTGTGAGCCAAGGTGGTGCAGATGTCACCTGCTGCCTCCAGTCACCCAGATAATGCCCTACCCACCTTCCCTGCAGACACCAACGTCCTCCGCTACATCCAGCTGACTCAACTAAAGATGAACCGTTGCAGCCTCCAGCGGGAAGACAGTGGGGCTGAGGCTGGGGCTGCATCTGGGGCTGGGACTCGGGATGTGGTTGGCTGAGGGAAGTGCAGGGGGACTGTCTCTACTCCCTCCCATCTCACATGTAACTTCCCCAGCCCATGTGTTCACTGGTAAAACACTTGTCACTGGTGACCATTACCTCTTTGTGTGGTGTTCTTGTGGGGACCGGTAAGGAGACATGGGCCTGGGCCTCATCTCTTGGACCTGAGAAACCCATGGAGGTCCTGGGAGGGTATGTGGGGTGAGGAGTGTCCCACTGGGGATGACCCAGCATCAGAGCCTGGGCCAGGGAAAGACATACAGCCAAGTTCAGTACGGGGCAGGGGTTACCTTTAATGCTGCAGTTTGTGCCAAATCCCCCATGATGCCCTGTCCCTGAGTATCCCTGCCCACCCTCTCCCCAGTGCAGGGTGGGCACAGGGCTCCACCCCCTGGGGTACAAAGGAATAAATTAAGTCTCCTCCCTCCCCCCTTCCCCAATAAATAGCATTGAGTATCCTGCCCAGGGCCTCCCCCACCTTGTGGCATGGCAGGCTGGGGCGGGGCCTGGGGCGCTACATTCATGGCTGCCCAGGCGGGCGGTGGCGGGCAGGCCTCAGTGGGGGCCATGCACCCCACAGAGGGGCACTGTGCTGTCCTGGCTCTGCCCCTCCATGTCCATGTCAAGCAGCGTGGGCTGCATGCTGGGGGGCCCAGGGCTCTCCGGAGTGTCTGGCCTGCTGGGAGGCGAGATGCTGAGTGTCCGGCCGAAGGAAACCAGTTTCCAGGGGTCTAAGCGAGGGCGACTGGCGGCTGGCCGGGGCCTTGGGGCGAAGGTCAGGGTGGTGGGGCGGCCTGGGAACTCAGGGGGCCGGCGGCGGGCTGGGAACAGGGCCTGGGGGTCAGGCAGGCGAGGGAAGTCCAGGGGGTCTCGAGGGCCTGGTAAAAGAGGTTCAGATGAGGTGAGTAGGGGTAGAACAGAGGGTAGCATTTAAAACCCAGGAGATTTTACATGGAAAGTGGAATTTTGAACTTCTCTTGAAAAATCCACAGATCTCGAAGGGCCCACTTTCTATTGCAGGGCAATAGACACCTGCAGCCCAGCAGTGCTTGGACCTTGACTTAGGTCCCAACCACTCCCAGTTGCTCACTCATCTGGGTGGGCTCTAAGCATAGTCCTTAACGTTTTGTAGCCAGTTTCTTAGCACCCCTCTAGCCAAAGCCTCTGTCCTCCTGAGTCTTCTACATTGGGCCAGGGTCATGCAGATAGACCTATGAGAGATCCCAGACATGATATTATACAAACAGCACCTCAGCTAGTGTGGGTGGCTCACTCCTGTAATTCTAGCACTCTGGGAGGCCGAGATGGGTGGATCACTTGAGCTCAAGAGTTGTAGACCAGTCTGAGCAAGAGTGAGACCCCCAGTCTCTACTAAAAATAGTAACAATTAGCCAGGCATTGGGGCCAGTGCCTGTAGTCCCAGCTAGTTGGGAGGCTGAAGCAAGATGATTGCTTGAGCCCAAGAGTTTGAGGTTGCTGAGTGAGAGTCTGTCTCACAGAACAACAACTCCACACAACCCATGAAAAACAGCACCTGACTACATATGTGAGGATTAAATACAATAACAATTGTAAAACAAGCAGCAATCTTCTACCATGGCAATCATCTCTGTCATGGTTAAATGCACAGGCCCTTGAGTGCCACCCAAGAGTCATTAATATAGTCATTACTGTTACCATTGTTAAAGCCACCTGTCTTTTTTTTTTTTTTTTTTAGACAGAGTCTCACTTTGTCGCCCTCAGTAGAGTACTGTAAAGTCACAGCTCACAGCAACCTTAAACTCTTGAGTTTAAGAGATTCTCTTGTCTCAGCCTCCCAAGTAGCTGGAACTACAGGCGCCTGACACAACACTCAGCTAGTTTTTGGTGACTCGTGCCTGTAATCCCAGCACTGTGGGAGGATAAGGAGAGAGAATTGCTTGAGCTCAGGAGTTCGAGACTTTCCCGAGCGAGTGTGAGACCCAGCAGGGCACTGCTGCAAGGGCCTGTAATCCCAGCAGCTTCCAGAGGCTGAGGCAGCGGAATGCCCACAGCCGAGTCTGAGGTTGCAGTGAGCTAGGACGCCACTGCACTCACTCAGGGCATAGGGTGGGACTCTTGTCTCAACAAAAACAACATCAACAGCAACCAGCAAAGAAATACAGACCGGGTCTAACTCTGGCTCAGGCTGCTCTCCAACTCAGACATTCTACCCTCCCTGGCTTCCTAGAGTGCTAGGATTATGCGCGTGAGCCACCGTGCAGACGCTTCCTGCTTTGTTCTTGCAGGCATCAATTTGCCATCCCTGATTCATCCTGAGTGTCAGTCACCCAGGGACCCACAATGCTTCCAGGAGGATGAACAGGGAACTCAGATCCTTCCTCCTCCAAGCTAAACCTGAGGCTGCTGCCATAGTGGGTGACTGGGCTTGGACATTGGACCTAGGCCGGGGCAAGGGACAGGGTTGTTTTCTGCAATCTGGGTGCGGTGAGGGCGCCTCACTCACCAGGGCCGTGGCCCATGGGCTCGAGCGGCCCCCGTTGTCCCAGCGCCCCGTCCGATGGCGTCCGCCGGTGCCCACGGCTCACTGCACGCGCAGCAGTGACATGAGTGGGAGTGAGCGACTGGCGCGGGTCCTTCTTGAAGCTCTCCAGCTCCAGGTCCACTAGGGGGTTAGTGCTGGGCGAGCAGAGGGACGCGGGTGGGGGCGGGGAGGGCGGTGGGGAGGGCGCGGCCGGCGCGGCCTCGTCGCTGTCCGAGCGCAGCAGTGAACGAGTGGAATTGCAATCGGAGACAGACGACAGTGACACGAGGGTGGCCGAGGGCGCCAGGCCCGGGCCAGTGGCTGAGTCTTCACGGCGGCATGAGTGGCGAGCAGGCGGGCTGAGACCCCGAGGGAAGCGGCCGGCGCGGGGGAAGAAGAAGCCGTCGAGCCAGCGCCGCTGTTCCTCGCCGTCCGCTGCTCGCGCCTCCGCCACGTCGGCGCCCAGGCCCACGGCGCCCAGTAGCGTGGCGCAGCCCAGCAGCGCGAGGTCGCAGCGCCGCCGGGCGCTATGTCCCGGCCGGGCAGGGGGCACGGCCGCTACCGACTCCCAGGGCACCCGCGTCCCCGGGGAGGGCTCGTTGGGTATCGGCACCGTGAGGTAGGACGGGGTCGTGTAGGGGGAAGGGGGCATGCTGCTGCCTCCATCCGCCTCCGCGAACTCCTCTGCAACCGGAGAAGGGCATCACTGTATTGCCAAGCTGGCGAGCACTTGGTGGCAAGGGATAGCCCCCAATGACCCCTCCAACAGCAAGACCACCACGTCCCCCTAAGTACTGTTCTAGAATCTTTCCCCCTCAGTGGGTTCAGGAAAGGGTGCTCCTTGCCTGTGGGAATGACACTCATTCCCTGGGGACCTCTTCTCTCCCTTTCCAGGAATGCTCCCCTCCACTGGCCCAGCGAATCCTGTTCGCTCCCCTGAGCCCTGGGGAAGGGCTTCCCCACTTTGTCCTGGGATATGCTCTCCTTTGGCCCCAGAGAACGTCCCCCTCCTTACCCTCTTACCCATCTCATTGAGGCTGGCAAAGCCGGGGGCCATGGGTGTGTGTTTGGGGGATTTGCCCAGATTGGGGGCACTTGATGACCACTGTTTGCTTCCTTCCCCGAGGGTCTTCAGCCTGCAGGCAGTAACAAGAGATTGGGGGGTGGGGGGCTCAGCCTTGTGGCTGCCTTGGGCTTAGGGCAGGGTACAGGGTGCAGGGCCGGCACCACACCAGCACCTCACCTCTCTTCTCCTCCAGCCCGCTCCTTCTGGAGGGTAGAGCTGGGCCCCCATGTCCGGCCCTTCTTCTTGCCTCCAACCAGCTCTTCTTTCTTCGGGGGTGCACTGCGGCCCCATGTCCCACTGCCCGTGGGGCTGCTGCCACTACTGCCACTGCCACCACAGTCCACGGGAGTCACTGGGTCAAGGGAAGCCACCTGGTTACTGAGTCATGGAGAATCTGCCCCCACTGGGCACCCAGTCTTCATGTTCCCCACCACAAATCCCCCCTCTACCTATGCATTTAACAATCTTTCTAACTCCATTCATGATTCTTCCCTGCTAAAATCCTCCCGTAGCTCCCCACTGCTCTCAGGAAAAAGTCCCAGGTCCTCAGCCTGGCATTTGAGGCAACTTCAAGCTATTCCCTGCCAAAGTCCTCAGCCTCATCTGCCCCGCACAGCCCAGCCCTTCACTATGCATTTTGAGGGGCTGCCACCCTTCAGCCTCTACCTCTGGGTAGTTAGTTTCCTGTCAGCTGGTCTTCTCTATGCCTGCCACACTTCAAACGTTCCTTGTACTAGCATTTACAACTGCTATATGGCTATTTGTCTCTGTGTCCCCTGCTAGACTGACCTGTTGGGCCAGGTATAAAGCAGGTATCCAAGCAAAAGCGTGTAAGGGGGCTGTGAGTGGGGGCAGGGCTGGGGTTAGATGGGGTAAAACAGGAGTTAGCTTTGCACCCCTCAACTCATTAGCAAACTCCGATGACTGTGCCTCTGCCATGTAGCCCTGGCTGTGGCCATGTCTCCCTTCCAGGTCCCCTGGTCCAACCCCCATCATCTCATCAGTCTCCCTACCTTTATTTCTCACAGCAGGCTGAAGGGAAAATGACAATTAGATCGGCCTCACTCACAGCCCTTTAGGCGCTTCCCTATGGCATCTAAAAGAAAATTGAAACTCCTCACCCTGGCTCTAAAGGCCCTGCATGATCTAGCCCCTGTGGACACCTTAACCACAAAACCTATGCTCTCTTCCAGCTAAGTGGGCGAAGAGTTAGCATGCCTAGCTTGTTCCACCTCCAGACTCTCGTCTTTATTGTCCCCTCTGCACCGGGGGCACTCTGCCTTTGGGTCTTGGCACATCTCACTCCTTACCATGAAGGTCCCTGCTCAAACCTCACCTCCTCAGATAGGCCTTCTCAATGTAAAATAGCAACCCTTCTGTGATCATTAATTTTATGCATCAGTCAACTTGACTGGGCTAAGAGATGCCTGGATAGCTGGTGTTTCCAAAAGAGACTAGCATTTGAATGGGTAGACTGAGTAAAGAAGGATCGGCCCTCACCAATGTGGTAGGCCTCATCCAATCCGTTAAGGGTCCATATACAACAAAAAGGCAGACAAAGGGTGAATTTGCTGCATCAGCTCAGAATCCATCTTCTGAAACTGGACATTGGTGATCCTCCTGGTTCTCAGGCCTTTAGACTGCGACTGGAACTACATTACCAGCTTTCCTGAGCCTCCGGCTTGCAGATGGCAAATTGTGGGACTTCCCAGCTTTTACAATCACGTGAACCCATTCCTCTTAATAAATCTCTTTCTGTATACCTAAATATATGCTACTGATCCTGATTCTCTGCAGAATCCTAAATATACCTGCTCTCTTATTCCCTTCCCTGAGTTCCTTTACAGCACTTATCAGTATAGGACATTATTCTGCTTACTGATTTGTTTCCTTGTTTATTGTCTCTTTCTTCCTGATCAGAATGAGGAAAGGGGCCTTGCCTGGTTTGGTGCCAGGTGTGTGCTCAAAGATATTTGTTGACTGACTGACAGACTGACTGGTCAGGGCCTTGGGAAATACTCACAACGGATGGCCCTCAGCCGAGGAATGATGCTGGGGCTTGCAGGGGGGCTGGCACCATCGGATCCTTTCCGCTTGTCCAGAGTTGGAGAGGCCTGGACTGTGATCTTATGCTCAAAGCCTGAAAAAAGGAAGAGAAGCTTTTCTAAGCAATTGGTTCCACAGGTAACCAAAGGGGAGTTTCTTTGTAGCAGTATAGAGGAATGGCAAAATGGGAACACCACCATTTTTCATTCCTTAATGCAGTGGTTCTCAAAGTATGGTTGCCAGAACAGCAGTGTCTCCATCGGCTAGAAAGCTCTGGGACATGAAATGCAAATCCTGGCCCCTCTCTGAATCAGCAGCTCTGGCAGGTAGGGAAGAGAAACAGCAAGCTCACTGGTTTCACAAGCGTGAGAGCCCAACTGACCAAGGATCTTAGCTTGAGTGTCCAATATGGTAGCCATTAACTACAAGTGGCAACTGAACATTTGGAATGTGACTTGTACAACTGAGGTTTAGCCTTTATTTATTTAATTGTAATTACAGTAATTTAAGTTTAAATTTAAAAAGATACTCAAAAAAAAAAAAAAGAAAAAACAAAACAAAAGAAAAAAATAAATAAAAACAGATACTCAATTTGGTTATCAGAAACATTTAAGCATGTTTAGAACAACTTGGGTATATGTACCTACTTAAACTCTAAATTTTATGAAATCTAAATGTAGATAAAAAAGTTTTTTGTTTTTCTTTTTTGAGACCAACTCTCACTCTGTTGCCCTGGCACCATGGCATCATAGCTCACAGCAACCTCAAATTCCTGGGCTCAAGTGATCTTCTTGCCTCATCCTCCCAAGTAGCTGGGATGACAGGTGCCCCCCACAATACCTGGCTAGTTTTTCTATTTTTAGTAGAGATGGGGTCTCATTCTTGCTCAGGCTGGCTTGAACTCCTAAGCTCAGGCAATCCTCCTGCCTGGGCCTCCCATGGTGCTAGGATTACAGGCATGAGCCACCACACCCAGATGATAAAAATTTTTTGATGAAAACTTACTGCCCAGATTGAGATGTGCTGTAAATATAAAATACACACTGCTGGCTCGGTGCCTATGGCTCAACAGGCTAAGGCGCCAGCCACGTACACCTGAGCTGGCGGTTCGAATCCAGCCCGGGTCCACCAAACAACAATGACGGCTGCAACCAAAAAAAAAATGGCCGGGCGTTGTGGCGGGCGCCTGTAGTCCCAGCTACTTGGGAGGTGGAGGCAGGAGACTCGCTTGAGCCCAGGAATTGGAGGTTGCTGTGAGCCGTGATGCCACAGCACTCTACCCAGGGCGACAGCTTGAG
>CAUYRH010149168.1:0-10957 GCA_963574655.1 Perodicticus potto
TTGAGACAGAGCCTCAAGCTGTCACCCTGGATAGAGTGCTGTGGCATCACAGCTCACAGCAATCTCCAATTCCTGGGCTCAAGCGAGTCTCCTGCCTCCGCCTCCCAAGTAGCTGGGACTACAGGCGCCCGCCACAACGCCAGGCCATTTTTTTTGGTTGCAGCCGACATTGTTGTTTGGCGGGCCCGGGCTGGATTCGAACCTGCTAGGTCAGGTGTACGTGGCTGGTGCCTTAGCCCGTTGAGCCACAGGCGCCGAGCCAGCCATTTTTTTTTGTTTTCTTTTTGGAGACAGAGTTTCTGTTGTCCTGGGTAGAGTCCCATGGCATCTTAGGTCAGAGCAACCTCAAATTCTGGGGTCAAGTGATCCTTTTACCTCAGCCTCTGCAGTAGCTGAGACTATAGGTGCCTGCCATGACTGACACTTGGTTAGTTTTTTCTATTTTTAGTAGTGACGGGGTCTCGCTCTTGAGCCTAAGCAATGACCCATCTCGGCATCCCAGAGTGGTAGGACTACAGGTGTGAACCACCTCCCCCAGCCTCTCTTAGGCATTTTTAAGTATACAGTGCAGTGGTATTAAGTACATTTATATTGTTGTACAACCATTACCATCTGTCTCCAGAACTTTTTTTTTTTTTTTAGAGACAGAGTTTCACTTTATTGCCCTCAGTAGAGTGCTATGGCATCACAGCTCACAGCAACCTCCAGCTAAAGTAGCTGGGACTACAGGCACCTGCCACAATGCCCAGCTATTTTTTTGTTGCAGTTTGGCTGGGGCCGGGTTTGAACCCTCCACCCTTGGTATATGAGGCACTCACCCTATTCACTGAGCCACAGGCACTGCCCAGTCTCCAGAACTCTTTTCAACTTACAAAATCAAAGCTCTATGTTTATTAAAAAGAAATTCCTCATTCTCCATTCACCCCAGCCCAGGCAACCACCATTCTACTTTGTCTCTACTGAGAGTGACACAGTGAGACTCTGTCTCAAAAAAAAAAGAAAGAAAATCATTTGACACAGCAATTCCACTTCTAGAAGTCTGACCTGGCGTATGAACATACAAGGTTGTTCAGATTAGTATTATTACAGTAGAACATGGAGAATCACTAAAACACATCAGAAAGGGGTTGCCATATATTCAGTGTGTTCAGTGTCATTCGATGTAGTCTTTAAAAATAGCTCATGTATCCTAATCAAGTTGTCATTATAAATTTATTACCATAGAGCTATGATGCCTTTACACAGGCCTCAGCCTCCTGAGTAGCTGGGACTACAGGTACCTGCCACGACACCTGGCTGTTTTTGTTGCAATTTGGCTGGGGCTGGGTTTGAACCTGCCACCTCCAGCATATGGGGCTGGCACCTTACTCCATTGAGCCATAGGTGCCACCCTTAGACAAAGACTTTAGATCAAATACCTTAAATATGTGTAAAGAACTAAAGGAAAATATGTGAGAATAATGCTTCCCTAACTAGAGATTATTAATAAGTAATAGAATTGACAAAAAGAACCAATTTCAAATCCTAGAGTTGAAAAATACAGTCATTGAAGTAAATTCACTAGAGAGGCTCAATAGCAGATTTGAGCAGGCAGAAGAAAGAATCAGGAAACTTAGGAGAGGTAAATTGAAATTATCCAGTTTGAGGATCAGAGAGAAAAAAGAACAGGGCGGCACCTGTGGCTCAAAGGAGTAGGGCGCCGACCCCATATGCTGGAGGTGGCGGGTTCAAACCCAGCCTCAGCCAAAAACTGCCTAAAAAAGAAAGAAAAAAGAACAATGGAAAATGAACAGAGCCTCAGTTACCTGTGGAACATCTTCAGGTGAATCAACATGTGCATCATGGGAGCCCTAGAAGGAGAGGAAAGAGAATATTTGAAGAAATATGGCCAGATATTTTCCAAAATTAAAAGACAAGAAATTACACATTCAAGAAGTTCACTGAACTATAGTACAGTAAACTCAGATCATACCGGGCATTTCATAAAGCCTTGAAAAACAGTCTTGAAAGCAGCAAGAGATAAGGAACCCGTTGTATATAAGTGAACTATAAGTGGTCTTTGATAAGATCACCTCATTTCTCCTCAGAAGGCGCAGGAGTCAAACTCTCAACTGTAATCATTTCACTTTTGGGTCATATGAGGTCTGTCACTTAAGTTCACGAACGTGTCCTCAAAAAAGTGCTATTTACCTTATGGTTGAATATCACTATGTTCACCTTTGAAGGACTCTCCTTTGGAAGCTATGCACCAATGCTAGTACCTAGTCCACCCTTTAAAGCAGTTTTGGAACCCTTTTTCTAGAATGTCTGTCAAAGCTGTTATAGTATTGTCTTTGAAGTACTGAAAGTCCTCAAATGTCTTCCCTTCAATATTTTCTTTATCTTTGGGTAAAGAAAAAAGTAATTGTGGGCCCAATGAGTTGAGTTGCATGGGTATTCCTATACAGTTGTTGTTGTGTGGCTAAAAACTCCCTTATAGAGTGCTGTGTGAGCTGGTGCATTGTCATGATGCGAGAGTGTCAGTTTTGGTTTTTTTTTTCATTTTTTTGATTGTTTTGAGGCAGTCTCAAGCTGTCACCCTGGATAGAGTGCCATGGCGACATTATATCTCACAGCAATCTCCAACTCTTGGGCTCTAGCGGTCCTCTTGCCTCAGTTTTTCTATTTTAGTAGAGAAGGGGGTCTTGCTTTTGCTCCGGCTGGTCTTCAACTCGTGGGCTCAAGCAATCCACCTGCCTCAGCCTCCCGAGTTCTAGGATTACAGGTGTGAGCCACTGCACCCAGCCAAGAGCATCAGTTTTGCTCATTGTTGGCCATCCTGACCTCTTTTCTTTAGTGAAGCTTTCTCTCCTCTCAGGAAAACAATCCATTTGTACACGCTGTTTTCTTCATGGCATTGCCCCCATAAACTTTGACTAACACATCCCTAATTTCACTTCTACTTTTGCCATGTTTAAGAAGAAATTTAGGGTGGTGCCTGAGGCTGGGTGAGTAGGACGCCAGCCCCATATACTGAGGGTGGAGGATTAGAACCTGGCCCTGGCCAAACTGCAACAACAAAATAGCCGGGAGTTGTGGTGTGCACCTGTAGTCCCAGCTACTTGGGAGGCTGAGGCAAGAGAATCACCTAAGCCCAAGAGCTGATGGTTGCTGTGAACTGTGATGCCACGGCATTCTACCGAGGGAGACAAAATGAGACTCTGTCTCAAAAAAAAAAAAAAAAAGAAGAAATTTAGGAATGTTTGTTTGTTGCTCTAATTCAAACGATGGCATACAAAAACATGCAATAACAAATAGGAATGCCACTCAGCAAGACACTGCCACACATCCACATGAACACAACTGTGGCATGTGTAGCTCTTTACCCGATGCTGGACAGCAACAGACGGATCTCACGTCACTGGCTCCCACCAGTGACCAGCTGGCCTCAGTCACTGGTCCTATGGTTGGAAAGAAGGAATGCATGTGCTCACTCAGGCAGGGACGGGTTGGTAGAAAGAGTCATGAGTCATGATGGCTGTTGAGTACTACTTCTGTGCAGGGTGAGATGCTTAAATGCGTAAATACACACAGGAATTTCTTTTTTTTTTTTTTTTTTTTGTAGAGACAGAGTCTCACTTTATCGCCCTCTGTAGAGTGCCGTGGCATCACACAGCTCACAGCAACCTCCAACTCCTAGGCTTAGGCCATTCTCTTGCCTCAGCCTCCCAAGTAGCTGGGACTACAGGTGCCCGCCACAATGCCCAGCTATTTTTTTGTTGCAGTTTGGCCGGGTCTGGGTTTGAACCCGCCACCCTCTGTATATGGGGCCGGCGCCTTACTGACTAAGCCACAGGTGCCGCCCACACACAGGAATTTCTAACAAGTGGCACAGTGGTGCCAGAGAGCCTGAGTTCTGGAGTCAGGTGGATAAGATCAAGTCCCTGACTAGTCCTGTTAGCTCTGGCAAATTCCTTAGCCTCTTTGAGCCTTGGTTTCCTCACCTTTAACACAGGGCCAGTAAGACCTTCTTTATAAGGTGTTGAGGGAGATCAAATAAAATAACTTGTGTAAAGTGACAGTGTCAGGTCTGGTACCTATTGGGTACATTGTAATGGTGGCTATGTTATGGCACCACTGGTGAGCAGTCACCAGGGAACTCATTGTGCAGAGTAAGGTATGTGGGCCCAAGGACCAGTGAGAGAGGGGCCTCCATCAGGTAGGTGGGATTACTCAGGAGAGACGTCTTGGAAGAGCTGACCCTTGAACGTGTTGTCATGTTTGGGCTGACCGGAAAGCAGGGCACCCAGGCAGTGGCACACTGAGCAAAGTCATGGTACAGAGAAAAGCCAGGCAGGGGCAAAGGGCTAGACCCCAGTCTGACTGGCACTGAGGAAGGCTGAGCGTACTGCTTGGTGCTCAGGAGGCCCTGGGAGAAGAGTGTGCTGGGGGAGTGAGCTGCAGGGCTGGAGGCTGGTTCTGTGAAGCCCAGCTGCATATTGGGATTTGAGACAAAAAAGCCCCCAAGGTGTTTGAGCCAGGGATTACCCAGAGGTGAATATGGGTTTGGGAAACTTCTGGAAGTGCCTGGTAGGCTAAGCAGCATGAGAGGAGGGCAGTGTGGGGACCAGCTCAGTGGGGAATGGAGCTTGGAGCAGGAGGTTGCAATGGGAAGAGGCAGACACAAAGCATCACAAAAGGAAAGTTGTGTAGGGGTGAGGTGGAGGGAGAAATTGGAGAGCTCTAATTTGCAACTCTGGCTTCATCTTGAAATGCGGAGCTGGAAAAGCTACCCACTTTATACAGTGAAAGGACCTGGAGTCAGGAGAAAAGTGGAGAGGCAGAGAGAAACAGGGAATTAGGATGGGGCACCATCTTTGGAGATGGGCTATTAAGGCCAATGCAGAATTTTTGAGAAAATTGAGTGAGCTTGAAACCAGAGCAAATGTTACCCAGAGAGGAGAAACGTCTGGTAGAGCCTGAAGATTATTGAGCTGATTTTCCTTTTTTTTTGAGATAGAGTCTTACTTTGTCGCCCTCTGTAGAGTGCTCTAGCATCATAGCTCACAGCAACCTCCAGCTCTTGGGCTTAGGCGATTCTCTTGCCTCAGCCTCCCAAGTAGCTGGGACAACAAGCGCCCGCTACAACACCTGGCTATTTTTGTTGTTGTTGCAGTTTGGCGGGGGCCGGGTTCGAACCTGTCACCCTCAGTATATGGGGCCGGCGCCCTACCCCCTAAGCCACGGGTGCCACCCTATTGAGCTGATTTTCTCTAGTTCTTGCTTCTCAGTGCCTGCCTTTTCCTCCGGATGGGACCGTATCTAATGAAACGATGGCATCCCATCTGTGGGGTGGCCTCCTGCTGTTTGTGAGGCTCTGCTAGACCCCTGGCAGAGCTAATCAGGAGCGAATCCCCAGGGTACTTGGAGCTTTCTCTTGGATTCCAGGGCAGGATAGGTTGAGGCTGAAACTTCCTCCAGCAAGTAGATCCACACTGAGCAAAGCCATCTATCTACTCGTAGATGTCAGATTTGAGAGGTTTAGGGTTTCTGTCATGTTTTTCAGGTACTTAATGAGGGAGGCATTTTGGAGAGATTCTTCCAGCACACTGAAGATATGATTCATAACCCTTATTTCTATTTTTCCCAACTGCCTCTTGGTTTTCATGATTCCTGTGCTAGGACTTTGGAATGGGGGTTTGTTGGGAGGAAAGACAGGTGGAGGGGATCTGCTATCCAGAGGGGAAGTACACCGAGGCTGATTACACATGCCGAGTGGGTACAGCGTGCCGCCACCACCAGCCTCTGTCTGCCTCCTTCTTGTCTCAGTAGCTCTGCTCAGCTTCCTTTCCCTTGGTGGCGTCTCCAGCTGAGAGAACACAACTTACAGAGGCTTTTCCCTCCTGGGGCCAGATGAAGCACATGTCTGGGGCAAGGGGCAAATGCAGCCATTCCTACCAGATTGATAGCTCCTAATGGACGTTTCAGCCGCTGCATCTTTGAGGGATCTGTCCCAGATAAGCCAGCCCAGCAGAGTAAGGCCAGGAGTTTAGTCATTGGTGGAGTCCAATCAAGGGGGCATCTTTGTGGGACCCTGGGGTTGGATGGGTTGGATGGGTTGGAGTTCTGCCTTCCCAGCCCAGGTGTGACCCAGAAGCCTCCTTCAGAGACTTTGCCCTTGAATCTAATAGTCTTTTAATGGCTGGTAGCCCAAAGAGTTAGTGTTTAGCTTAAAAGTTACTTTAGCTACGTAACATTTGCACCTGGTACAAACACCTAACTGTATAAAAGTCTCATTTTATTCTCTGCCCAGTCCTAGTTCCCCTCCCTAGAGGCCACCTCTGGTAAATTATCTTGCCTAACATTTCAGAGATGCTATATCCATGTAAAATAGAAATACAATTGTGTTTATATTCTTTTTCTCCTCCTACACCTTCTTTTCCTCCAATATCCTTTCTCCGCTCTGTGCCCTTTTCATTTATCTATGTATCCTGGAGATTTCCCCATCAGCACAGATAAGCCCGCTGCACTCTTCAGCAGATTATGTGACATTCCGTGGTTTCTTTTTTCTCTTTGCCATTTTTTTTATTGCAAAATCTATCACAGTTATAGAAGGCATAGTTAAAACACATACGTATGCTAAAACAAAACAATGAAGTGAGCATCTATGTTCCTCAGGTTAAGGACAGGACTATATGAGATCCTGTGCGTCCTCTCCAGTTGAAGCTCCTTACCCCGACTGTGTGACTTTTTGTGATAACCGTTCTCTCTCAATTCTCTTGTTAGTTTCCCCACTTATGACCAACCTCAAAATAATTTGTTTAGTTTACCAGGTTCTTTTTTTTTTTCTTGCAGTTTTTGGTCGGGGCCAGGTTTGAACCTGCCACCTCTGGTGTATGGGACCGGCGCCCTACTCACTGAGCCACAGGTGCCACCCAGTTTACCTGGTCCTGAACCTCCTAAGGAATCCTGTTGTAGATTTCTGTGACTTGCTTAACATTACCTTTGTGATTTCCTCCGCATGGATGCACGTCGGTCCATTCATTTTCACTGCTGTGGAGCCTTCCATGTGTGAATATGCCACGGTGTATTCATCCTTGCTGTTGCCAAGAAGCTTTTGTTCTGCTTGCGTTATTTTGCTGTAAGGAACAACATAGCTGTGAACATTCTTGTGCATGGCTCCTGTGCATAAGAGTGGAATTGCTCGCATGTCTAACTCTTCTAGATTGTCTGAAATTCTTTCCCAGTGTGGCTGTACTAATTTGCCCTTCTTCTTGCCAGCTGTATATAGCATTGAATATTTTCTAAACACCCAGATAGGGAACTGTGAGCTACTTACACTGTGTGACAGTGAACTTGTGATTGCAACTTTTTTGGGTGATTTTTTTTTTTTCCCCAGTTGCTCAGTGACAAAGATTTAGACTGTTGGATTTTTCTTTGCAGGTAGTTTTTGGGGGTCAGGAAGAGGTGTATCAGACTTATTTCTGAGGAGGTAACCTTTGAAAGTCCCAACCTCCGTGCCTGGGCTTTGGACTTAGGGTTCTCAATCCTGTGGGTCAAGACCCCTTTGTAACAATGAAAATATATCCTGCATATCAGATATTTACATTACGATTCATAACAGTAGCAAAATTACAGTTATACAGTAGCAACAAAAATAATGTTATGGTTGGGGGTCGCCACACAGGAGGAACTATATTAAAGGGTCGTGGCATTAGGAGGCATTAGGGAGGTTGAGAACCACTGCCTTAGAGCCTTTGAAAACTGAAAGTCAGGTTTGCTCAGTTCTGCAAATGCCCTCAGGGTAAAAGCTTCAGCATTTACTTGCCTTTCTGGGTTTCTGGCTCCTCTTTGGTTTCGGCCTGAGTGTTTCTTATTTTCGTTGTTTATGCCAATTTGTTTATGCTTTTAAGAAAAAAATTTAAGCAAATATATGTATTAGTTTATATATGTACGTGTATACACACCCATATTTTATCCAACGCTTTTAGTTATTTTCAGCAGGAGAGATGGATGGTAATCTAGTCTGTATGGAAAAGCTCTTGTTTACCTTTCAAGTAGTGCTTTTCCCAGGGGGCCCTTGCACCTCGAGGGGTATGGCTTCCATTCTCAGGTGTCCTTGGTGTTCACACTTGAGATTTAAGGCCACCGGCACCACAATGAAGTTATAGAAGTAGTTTGAGCCACTCCCCTAGAATTTGATGCTTGGACCTGGAATCTGACTCATTGTTTTCAAACTCATGTGACAACTAATGTTCCAGGCGCCCACTTTGCAAATTTATAATGGGAGATGGACTCTTCTGTTTGTTTGTTTATTTGTTGAGATGGGGTCTCTCTTTGTTGTCTTTGGTAGAGTGCCTTGGTGTTATAGCTCATAGCAACCTCAAACTCTTGGGCTCAAGCGATCTTTTTGCCTCAGCTTCCCAAGTAGCTGGGACTACAAGTGCCCACCACAGTGCCCAGCTATTTTTAGAGACGAGGTCTCTCTCTTGCTCACGCTGGTCTAGAACTTGTGAGCTCAGGCTATCCATCCACCTTGGCCTCCCAGAATGCTGGGATTACAGGCGTGAGTCACGGAGCCCAGCCTAACCCTCTGGGTTTTTTTTTTTTCCGAGACAGAGCCTCAAGCTGTCACCCTGGATAGAGTGCCGTGGCATCACAGCTCACAGTAACCTCCAATTCCTGGGCTCAAGCGAGTCTCCCAAGTAGCTGGGACTACAGGCGCCTGCCACAACACCCGGCCATTTTTTGGTTGCAGCCATCACTGCTGTTTGGCGGGCCCGGGCTGGATTCGAACCCGCCAGCTCAGGTGTACATGGCTGGCGCCGAGCCCACCCCTCTGGTTTTAAAGATCCCTCTGTACCAAGTAGGTCTTACCTGGGGCAAGAGCCACTCTACCGTTCAGTAGTAGAGGTAGGGTTGCTTAGGAAGCAGGAGTAGCACACAAGTGATTAGTACATGTCTTAAGGGATTTTTTTTTTTGCTATTACCGTATTTCAGATCCTTATCTTGTCTCTGGCTGCATATTTCTTACTTTCACCTAGTGCCTTTTCCAAATATTTTGCTATTTTAGCCTTTTGATTTCTGAAATTCGCCATTATAATTCTCATATTTTTTGCACTCCTGGGTGAGAGATTAAGGACTGAAAATGAGAAATTATTCCAAGGCAGCGCCTGTGGCTCAAAGGAGAAATTATTCTAAGATGTGAATGAAAGAAATCGGAGTCCAGGTTCTTCGTGGGCACCGTGGCCTTTATTCACTTGGTTGCGAATCTGAAAAAGAAGTCAGCATGTTGGCTAAGGCAGTGGGCATATAAGACTTTAGGGGGTAGGCATTGGGCACTCATTCCTTCCTGGGCGGGGTTCTTTCCCAGATGGGACAGTTCTATTTGGGCGGGTCTGTACATTTGGCACTATCACTGGGTAGACTGGGTAAACACCCCATTGTCATTTTGTTGCTGCCAAATCCATCTTGGTAGGTGTTAATTTCAAGCTCGCCTGATCCTTGCTTTTTTCTTTTTTTGGTTTTTTTTTTTTTTTTTTTGTAGAGACAGAGTCTCACTCTATCGCCCTCTGTAGAGTGCTGTGGAGTCATAGCTCACAGCAACCTCCACCTCTTAGGCTTGAGCGATCCTCTTGCCTCAGCCTCCCAGGTAGCTGGGATTATAGGCGCCCACCACAATGCCCAGCTAATTTTTTTTTTTGATGCCGTTTGGCCGGGGTGGGGTTTGAACCCGCCACCCTCGGTATATGGGGCCGGCACCCTACTCGCTGAGCCACAGGCGCCACCCTTTGCTTTTTTTTTTTTTTTTTTTAGATAGTCTCATTTGGTTGCCGTGGCGTCATAGTTCACAGCAACCTCAAACTCTTGAGCTAAAGAGATTCTCTTGCCTCAGCCTCATGAGCAGCTGGGACTACAGGCTCCCGCCACAATACCCGGCTATTTTTTCTTTCTTTTGGAGGCAGAGCCTCAAGATGTCACCCTGGGTAAAGTGCTCTGGCATCACAGCTCATAGCAACCTCCAACTCCTGGACTCAAGTGATTCTCCTGCCTGTGCCTCCCAAGTACCTGGGACTACAGGCACCCGCCACAAGGCCCAGCTGTTTTTTGGTTGCAGCCATCATTGTTGTTTGGCGGGAATGGGCTGGATTGGAACCCGCCAGCTCAGATGTATGTGGCTGACACCTTGGCCGCTTGAGCTACAGGCGCTGAGCCTAGTTTTTCTATTTTTAATAGAGATAGGGTCTCACTCTTGCTCAGGTTGGTCTTGAACTGCTAGGTTCCAGGGATCCACTCCACATCTTAGAGGACCAGCCCTGCCTCACAGACTTTATCTGCTGAGTGTCAGGGAGAGTCAATGACTTGCCCCTTGGATATACTAAGCTGTAGACCAGCCCTCCTCCTGAGAGCACTTGGCCCTCCTTTTCCTATGTTTCTCCTGATGAAGAAGGCACCATTGATATGTTCATAAATACACAGGTATAATTTCCAAAATCAACATTGTTTTTTTGTAGAACTCTCCCTTATTCATAATTATGCTAACAAAAAGAAACTTTCTTCCAAAATGCCCATTTTCTTTTCATGTTTTTCTTATCTGGTGTTTCCTTTCCCTCCTTCCACTTTTTTTGCCATCCACTTTTTATTTTTATTTTTATTTTTTTGAGACAGAGCCTCAAGCTGTCACCCTGGATAGAGTGCAGTGGCATCACAGCTCACAGCAACCTCCAATTCCTGGGCTCAAGCGAGTCTCCTGCCCCCGCCTCCCAAGTAGCTGGGACTATAGGTGCCCGCCACAACGCCTGGCCATTTTTTGGTTGCAGCCGTCATTGTTGTTTGGCGGGCCCGGGCTGGATTCGAACCCGCCAGCTCAGGTGTATGTGGTTGGCGCCTTAGCCGGTTGAGCCATAGGCGCCAAGCCCACTTTTTATTTTTTATTGCGTTGGTTCTGCAAATTGCCTTCCGAGTTCATTGTTGTAGC
>CAUYRH010149179.1:0-11860 GCA_963574655.1 Perodicticus potto
CACACACACACGCACGCACGCACGCACACACGCACGCGCACACACACACACCCAAACACCCAAACACACACTCACACTCACCCAAACACACACACACACACTCACCCAAACACACACGCACACACACACACTCACCCAAACACACACACACACACACACACACTCTCACCCACACACACACACTCACACACACACACACACACGCGCGCGCGCGCGCACGCACAGTGTTTTTCTTTTTTCTCTTCTCTAACTCCAAAAGTGGTTACCAAGATGTATTTCTTAACAAGTGACAGTGAATTTGGCAAAGAAGCCTCTTAAAGAAACCTACATTTCCTGTGTTCAGCTCTCCTTTGTAAATAGGTTTGCCAAACTGACACTTAATAGCTTAATATTGAGTTCATATTAATCTCACCCTATCTGAGCTTCAAAGGGACAAACTGTTCTGACTGTTAATGAAATAAATTTCAGCTGAAAGTTTCCAAAGGATCAGAGCTGGAAAAAAAAATGCCAGCTGATCTAAAAAGACAAACATCTTGGTGTTCTTTTAAAGCCACTTGGGTTTTATAAAGCCAGGGAAAATCCAGCTGCCTCAGCCCAGCCGGCACAAGGCCCCACAGACGCTAGATGGCGCCAAAACATGCCCCAAATGAAGCCCACTTACCGCCTGGGCCTGCTCTGGTCCTTCACCCAGCAGATCCCAGGACCCAGGTGGGTTCAGTAAGGCAGATGTGAGGTACAGACTATGCAAACTGGAATAAACATCCCAACCATCAGGAGCTATAAAGAGCAGCCGAGCAAGTAATATCATATGCTTGTTTTTAACCTTTCTGGACCAAATTAATACATCCAGGTATTCTTTTCCAGAGTTCAAAAAGCAAATCAGCACAACATGAACACGTATTTAACACCACTGAACCGTGCACTTAAAAAATGGCTTACTCGGTAGATTTTATGTTATGTACATTTCACTAATACATAACAGGGATGGCATTTCCATCCATAAAAAATAAGCATAAAAATGCAGTTACCTAATTTTTATTTTGGTACAATGTCTTTCAGGCTCAAAGCAACTAAAGAAGTAGTTACTTTACAAATGGGCTAGTTCCAGGACTCTGCCAGGCACTTCATGCCTCTGCTTGTTATGAAAACATCACCTCATATAAATACTGACCTCCCTATCTGTGAAAAGGATCTGAAGCAGGTTATTCTCAGGGAGAGGAGGTCCTGCACCCCAAACTAGCTGCTGTTTCGCTGTCTGCTTGGCAGCGATTCACTTGTATTGGGAAGGAAGGGAGCTGCGTTCACACTCCTTGCTGTTGGTGGGGAGAGGGCTGGGGAATGCAGTGATCTTCACACTAATGCACCTGGGCTTGGAGTCCAGGAAGAAGTCTGGTGAGGGCCTCCTGGAGAGACCAGGGCCGAGCAGGGCACCAGGTAGGGGCCTCTGGCCACCCACAAGGGCAGGATGAAGACACCAGAGTCCTAAGAATGACAGAGCCAGTTTCTGACAGAGACGGATCGCGTGCACTGGACTCGGACCAGGAGACAGCTCTGGCTAGAGTCCAGATTTTCCAGATTCCAGAGCTGGCTCCTTCCACAAGAGTGGACCTGGGCGAGTGTCTGGGCCTTGGCTTCCACCACTGCCAAGTGGGGATGATAATAGTAACAGCTGCTGGGCCCGCTGCTGGGAGTACTGCTGGGCTGATCTGTGCAAAGGACCCGACATCAGCACAGTGCCTGGCATGGAGCAGGTGTCACACTGGGGTGCGGAAGGGCAGGGGTGGAGGGATCTTACGGGGAAAACAGGGCGCCGTCACCCTCTCGGCTGAGGTGACTGCTGGTCTGTGCATAAAACTGGCACCAGCTTGCCCTACTCTGAGTCACTCATTTGGGCAAAGCCGCATCTCCTCAGCCTTCTGCCTTCCAAACTTCCCTTATCATCCTCCGATGGCCTCCAGCTGCCCTGGGCATCAAGGTGCGGATCTTAGTGTCTGAGACCCAGTCCCACCTGACCTCACAGACACTTCCAGACCAGTCCCTCCACACTGCCCCTCTTCATTTGTTCCCTTTTCCCTACTCCCCACCCCATGCGCCCTTCCCCGCCTCTCTCTTCCCCTCAGACTCAGACTTGCGCTTCAGGCCTCAGCTCAATGGCCCTTCCTCAGGGAAGCCACTGTGCTCATATTGTGCCTTCCGTGAACCACAATACTTGAAATTGCTTGTTCAAAGCCCATCTCCCCACTCTCAGCACATCAAAGTCAGCCATTACTGTTACCTAGTCAACAAATATTGACACAGCGCCTCCTGAGTTCCTTGTTCTTGAGGATACAGCAGTGCAAAACAAATAAAATGTATCAGCTCCATCTTATGGGGGGGAGTCCAACGAATAGGAATGAATTTAAGTATCATGTATACCAATGGTGATAAATAATACAGGGAAAAGTAAAGCAGGGAAGGAGAAAGATGCTATTTGATAGAAGGTAGACAGAAAAGGTCTCACTGAGTGAGGACCCAGAGGAGGCAGGTACATTCTGGGGGGAAGGGATGCTCCAGGCGGGTTTTAGGACCAGCGAGGCCTGGGACCGAAGTTTCGGCTGGGATGCCCCCTTCCACACTCTGGCTGCCTCACTGTGATGGCCAATCCACATGGCCATTCTGTGCCCCCGTGGAGGGAGTCCTCACCACAGTGTAATTGTCCTGGAGAGCCTGGGACAGGAGCTGGTGCAGAGAAGGATTTACCAAAAGCTGCACCCGGAACACCCCATGGGATGCCCAGCAAGATCTGATTCCATGCCGGCTCACCCCTTCCACAGGGACACTGGAAAAGAACCATTCTTGGCTCCTTGTTCATCTTTCAGACGGGCCAGGGACAGGCTATTGGAAATGATGGCTGCAAGGGTGGATGTGACAGGAAATCCCAGACCACACACCTCTGCTCCATGTTAGAATCAGCAAAATAGCAGGTCGCGCTGGCAGCAGCCTTGGCCACAGAGGTTCACCAGCCAGATTCTTTGGGTTTTATTTTTTGTTTTATTGGAGATTTAGACAGAAAAAAGCTAACATTTTGGTCAGAAGACGGCAGAGAACTAATCCCTCTAAATTAACCTTCCCGCACCTGACCAGGCATTTACTCCTAGGAAGATCCATTAAATCTCTCCAGCTGAAGGCAGGGGGCCGTCTCCCTCACCATCATCCCTTCTGTGTCCCCCCCAAAATCAAATCTACAGTCGAGTCCTGTTACACCTACCTCCCTAACACCTCTTCCTTCTGCCCACTTCCCTCCTTTGCACTGGGGAGGCCACCACCATCCTTTGTTTGGACTCCCAGCCAAGGTCTCTGCATATTAACCTCGGCCTCTGCCCAGCTCTATTTCACCGCAGCTAGAGTGGTTTTCCTCAGTGCACATCTGATTGTACTTCTGCCCTGCGGGCTCCCCCTGCTCTTGGGATAAAGTCCTACTCCCTTGCCCCAGGGCTGCTACTGCCCTTCATTAGGGCACCCTCTGAATCTCCTTCCACAGGCCCCAGGGACAGCATCCCTGCACAGGGGTTCAGGAAGCTCATTTGTGGAAGTACCCGGCACAGGGCTGGCCAGAGGAATCTGCTCTTATACACATGAGATGGACGAACGTGCTCCAACTAACAGGAGGCAGAGGAGCCCCATCTCACTGGGACCCTTTCCTACACGATGGGCATTTACACATTTGCCTAGACACTGTACTACACACAGGAAGCTAATTCTTCGTCTTTCAATTCCCATTTTGAGTTTAACTGCAAGTTATATGATTGCTTTACATTTTTAAAGACAAATCTCTGCCACCACTATACAATGGTTAAGTTATGAACCCCGTGGCCCCCCATGCCTCAGATCAGTGAGTGTGAGGCAGCTCTTGTCTCCCTAATGTATGTTCACCAGGGCTGCTCTGGGGAAACAGCTGGAGGAATTCGTGACACATATATCCCTTTGGAAGGGCATTAAAACACCTCGGCTAGCGGATGTTTGACCCAGGGAAAGTGAAGGCAAGTGTGTATTTTGTATACCTGCAGGAGAACACAAAATACAACACTGGGTACTAGAATAGTGATTCTGAGCATGGGCTTTAGAATTGGGATCAAATGCTCACAAGCTGTGTGATCTTGGGCAGGTTACTTAACCTCTCTGGGCCCTTGCATCCTGATCTGTAAAGCGAAGATAATAACAGATAATAACAGATGATGAGGATGTGAGGAGCAAATGAGAGAAGCTAAATAAAGAACTGAACACAGTAGCTCAGATACGAAAGCTCTACCCAGGTTCACTAATATTACCATCACTTTATGTGCTGTGAATTCTGACGTGGAAGCAGGAACTATGGTCAAAAGCCTAAATATCACAAAAACAAGACCAACCCAGCAGTGGCAAACATTTATTGAATAGTTGCTATGTTCTAGCCCTATTTTAAGAACTTCATAAATATGAATCATTTCTTCCTAAAAATAACCTCATGGGCAGGTACTATTATACCTCCATTTTACAGATGGAAAAACTAAGGCATGGAGTGAGTGATTAAGGAACCAGTCCAGGGTTCAACAGCACATCCTGCATAAATTGAAATATGTAAGTGCAAAAACCCCTTCCTCTCTCTATTTTCTGATTCTAACTTTCATAATAAAGTAGTTAGTCATAATTGATAGTCTCTCAAACCTCTGTTTAATCAACCTCAATTCCATATGTAAATCTGCAGTTTTATTATGTTAGTACTTCATTAATATAAATAATAAAATACATACATTCCTTTAAACCCGTATATTTAGTTTCTAAGTCATTTTCTTGTCTTCTATATTAATATCACAAACTCAAGTGTTCAGGAACACAGATTTTATTTATTTTCAATGTGTATCTTTCTTTCAAAACATGAAAGTAAAAAAAAAAATTAAAGTAATGTGCTCAGTGGGAAAAAAAAATAGAAAATGTGTTAAATCAGACATAAAATTCTCCAATGACCCACCATCAGGGATGAGGATGGCTCACATTTTACTGAATCTTCCTCTGGGCTGATCCAACACAATTTTCTTTATGGAGCTAAGCTTACTGGACACATTCACTCGGCAGTGGGTTTAACCTGGACACAGTTATGCATGTTCAAATTACTTAGCCATTCAAGACACCTACAGCTCTTACAACATAGATCCTTTGCAGATTGTAACCCCACAGAGTTCTTTCTTCCCAGCAACAAAAATTAAAAAGGAAATTAAAGTCATAGAGATGCCAAATAACACCAGGAACAGTGGAGTTCCTAGAGACTGAAAATCAAAGGGCATCTTGGACCACCCAGCATCCCATCATTGCTTATGTGAATGAACTTCCACTGAAAAATCTAAACAAGGCTGACAGCTTTGGTGAATGACCCGGGCACCAGACTTTGCTGCCCCAGGTGAGGGCACAAGCCTCCTGTTTCTGCATCCTTCACCAATGGCCAAAGCCCCACCCCTTCCCTGCATGCGGGAATTGGCTGAAATGAGCCTGGCAGGGGTCTTTGTCATAACTGACTTTCCTCAATGAGAAATCTGACCATTCTGCTTACATTAGAGTACAAGAAACCCTGTTCTCAGTGATTTAGGAACAGGGCACAGGCTAGAGAAGGTAAAGGGTGCCCAGGGAGCAGATCTCGCTCACAAACTGAAGGCTGATGTGGTGCCCCAAGAGGCCACAGAGGTGAGCAGAGAGCAGACAACTTAGCAGCCAGCAGCAGGCAGGAAAAAGGACTAGAGAGCAGGGCAGGCAGCTAATACTTCATGGTGCTCATAGCAGAACCTGTTGAAGTCTAAGACAGCAGGAGGCAAGACAGGGAGAGAGCAGGGACAGAGCCCTCCACAGAAGACTGGACAGTGGGGCGTGGAGAGGCATTGCAGGCGTAGGTCCCAATGCATAGAACAACTTGGTTCTGCAGCAGTTCCAATTCAGCCTTGTTTATTACGCCTGGCTAGGTCCCAGCATAAGCATCCAGCTTCTCTATCAGCTGCCTTCCAAGGGGAGTGCTCTTTTACAACAGACCAGGCGGCAGGGGTTGTTAGATGGACAGAACAGGACCAGGGAGACCACCAGCCACACCTTCCATGTGCTTTGGAATCATCTTGTCCATTACAGGAGCAAGAAAACACCATTCTCCCTGGGCAGAATTATTGTCCAACTCTACACAAGGATTTACAGGATCACAAAGGACAACCTTCCAAACCTATTTTGCTTATATATACAGAAATACTGGGTCTGGACTGTTAGGCGCCCAATACAGGGACCAGCACAGGACACAAGAACAACCCTTTAAACACTGTCAGCTCAGAAGGGGAAGTCTTCTTCTGAGCTGGATCCTGGGGGACAGAGCCAATGAACTCTCCCACAGAACGACTGAGTCCTCTGTCTCCCCTTCTGCAAAGAGAAATTCACTCGTCCATTCAACTGAGCATTGATTATCTAACATGTGCTAATAATGATAATCTTAATAATGATGACTGAGAGCAGTTAACATTTACTGAGGACTTCCTGCACAGCAGGCACTGTACTAAACATCTTAGTTAATTCATTCTACCCAAGAACCCTACCATTATCCCTATTTTACAGGTGGAGAAACACAGGACAGAAGGAAGTCATCTGCCTAAGGTTACTCAGTCTACAAAAAGTGGCAGAGCCGGGATTTGAACTCAGGCGGCTGCTTTCAGAGACCTTGCTCTGATGCAGTCCCACTGCCTCTGTATACTGGGCTCTGCCTACACGCAGTGAATGAAACAAGTATAACGTCTGCTCCTGGGAGTGTACAGACCAAGTGGAGTCCTACAATGACACAAACCTGCAATTGCTGCTGCTGCTGACTGCCTGGGAAGAAGCACCCAGGATGCTGTGCTCGAGAATATTAAGGGTGAGAGGAGGGTCACAGTCAACTTAGAATGATGGGGTAGCTGCAATTCTTACAGGGGGCAGAATTTCAGGCACAGGGACCAGCACCTGCAAAGGCCTCAGGCAGGAAAGAGCTTGGCGAGTCTGAGAACTGGAAAGCCGAGCAGCGTGCTGGACAAGGTGGGGATGCTAGAAGCTGTGGATGAGGACAAGTAGCAGTTGGAACTTTGAGAGCAGGGTATCTTTGCTGAAGAGCTCAGCTCCGAGTGCAGTGACAGAATTCCCAAAATACTACCTTGCAGAGCCCACTCAGAAGGCCCATGGTTAAGAGAATCAGCAGGCTACCTCGAGCTGTGTGACTCTTGTCACGTGACGTATCCTCTCTGGGCCTCAGAACCCTCATCTGTAAAACAGAAATGAAGTAATCCCTGCACCTTACAGAGTTGTTGTATGTTAAGAATCAGTTATAAATGTAGAAGACGCCTAGGCTAGTGTCTGGGATATCATAAAGGCTTGCTTTTAGGTTACCTGGTAGCCTCTGCCCCCTAAAATTCCCAAGTTTTTGCCATGGATTCAATAGCTTTCCTATTTTAGTGGAGAGATGAGACTGATAAGGACAGAGCCGAGAAGAAGAAAGAATGAGGCGAAATTAATTTGTGATCAATACTGCTTGTAGCCATTAGGGTGACAGGCACCAGACAAACACGTAAAAAAGAGCTGAAGCCCAGCTTCGTCTGCCAGCTGTTGCCATCAGCTGCCTTCGACAATTACGCAGGCAGACGCATAACCTTTATGGAATTAAGCTTTCCCTGACATTTTATTTGTGGCTCTTCTTTTTTTCTCCCTCCTCCTTTTATTTAGTCTGCTTTCAACTGTGAAAGTCCAGCTGCCAGCTTCACTTGGATGCACTGACTTACGGCAATTTTGAGTTAAGCTTTATTTTACAGTCTGTGTAAATAATGAATCCAGGGCAGACTCGATACCAGCCAGAGTTCGGCTCTTCAAGACGCGGTAGGCCCTTAAGAGTCTGGGTGGTTGGCACAGACCTTCAGGCAGGAGTCAAGGGGGACTGGCACAGCGCCACCGCCTGGCCGGGCTCCTGGAAAACAAGACGTTTGCCAGGCCAAAGGGGCAGTCATTTGTGGCTGAGGCCTATCTCCCTCCAAACTTCACTGTGAGAGGTGCATGACTGTTCCCAAGGCTTCACCCTTTCCCATACCAGTGCCCTTGGCAGTGCCACCCTGCTGTCTCTCTCACTAGAACTAGAGTATATTTCCCCGCCCCATGGATCTTGGACTTGATCAAGCAACTTGCTTTGGTCAACTGGACAAATGAGCAAATGCTTCAGATATGCTGGTGGACCTGGGCTTTTGGACTTCTAATGCTGCCATGAGCAAACCTTGCTGTCGGGAGCCCACTGCTCCCAGAAGACAGAGAGACAGGGACAGCAAAGCTGCACCCAAGTCGCAGAATGGAGCCAAGCCTGGCCTGGATCAGCCAGCCTACGGTGTGGGTTCAACTCTCATGGTGCACAGATGTTACATGTAAAAACACACACTGAAAACCGTCAGTCATTCACTGGCAGGGTCTGCTGGGTACTTACTAAGCAGCACACTTCCTAGCAGGGGCGGGGAAGACACAGAGAGGCCGTGAGCAGTTAGACACGAATTACCTGTTCACATGTTTATCTCCTTCCCTCTTCAAGGGCTGGAGCTGGGTTTTATTCCTTTTGGTTTCCCAGCACCTAAGCCAGTGCCTGCTTAGTAAGAATGACAATAGCAACAGCCACACAATGATGAATTATTACTGCTTCCATCTATGGAGCCCTCCCAGGTGCCAGGCCCCGTGCTAAGCTCTTTACACAAATGTTTTTTCATTTGATAATCGCAATTCAAGAGATCTTGTTCTCAATTTTCGGATGAGAAAACTGAGGCTCGGGGGTGGGGGGGAGGTCACTTCCTCAGTTCTTAACCCTCACGTGCACAGCGAGAGCCCTTTCCACCCCTGCCCCACACTCAGCCTCCATTTCCTGGCCCAGCGCTGTTCCGTGGTATCTGCAAATCGTTCCCCCCTCTCCCCTTGCTGCCTCTTCTGGCACAGCCCTTTCTGTTCGTTTGCTGGGCCATCAGACCCCACTGTCAAATCCTAATGTGCAGGGCTGGGGTCTTTGGAAGGCCGTCATGAAGAGCCTGGGCTCTGAGGTCTGAGCGTGGATTTTAGTCCTGGCTCTTCCATTTACTGAGTGACCTCACACAAGTCCCACCCTCTCCCCAAGCCTCGTTTTCTTCCCCTGTGAAGTGGGAATTGTAGGAATGGAGTAACTTCCTCAAAGGTTTCTGATGAGCACATAAAATGCTACTGAACAGCGCCGGACACGCGGCGACGTGCAGGAACAGCAGCCGCTTTCTCTCTCTCTCCAGCAGTTGGTAGGTGGCAGACACTGATCTGTGAGAAAAAAGCCTCCCCGTTCTGTCTGCTGTCTCCCAGGACACAGCCTCACCCCTCCAGGGCTGACGGCAACCTTTTGCACTTAAGTATTATGAGAAAAGCACAGAGGATTCAAATTTCTATCGGAGGTCACCTCAGATAGCCCATCTAGCTGAATTTACCAAAACCTGTTCTGCCTGCCTGAACACTTCTGGGAACACCTCTCCTTCGAGACACCACTTCTGATTTCCAACACCAAGAATTCTTTTCCAGAACCACAGTAATTTAATACGCACATGGTCCCATCTCCCCAGAGCCATCAACGTCATGACAGTTTCAAGGTGAGCCCTTGCTGGTTCAGAGGACAGGGCAGAACGTTCCGGATGTGCGCGCTTCTGTGACAACATTACCATACTTCTCCCACACAGACCGTTCCACGGGCTGGAACGTCAGCTTTGTGCCTCTTCATTTAAATTCCAGCCTCGACGCTGCACTCTACCACCCCAACCCTCCTACCCCTTTCTACCATTTGAAATGAAACCTCTCCCCTGGGCGCCTGCTGGCTTCGGTCATCACTCTCACTTAGGCAAACCCTATCTATGGATTTCATTCCTCTAATTTTCTCCCATAAATCAATCCTCCCTTCCCCTGGTCACCGCTATTCCATCTAAATTGTTCCTCTGGTCGTTTATTCAATTTTATCCAATTGTGTATTCAGTAAATGGTTACTGAGTGCCAACTACGAGCTGGGTATAAGGGATGGAATACTGAACTAGAGAGGCAGTGCCTTAGTCCAGGCTGCTGTAACAAAATACCAAACAGTAGGGAGCTTATTTCTAATACACAAGTGTTTGTGTCTCACAGTTCTGGAGGCTAGAAGTCCAAGGCCAAGGTGCTGGCAGACTTGGAGTCTGGTGAGAACCTGTTTTCTGGTTCATGGATGGCACTTTCCTGCTGTGTCCTCACACAGTGGAAGGAGGGAATGAAAGTACCTCCTTATGCCTTTGGTAAGTGCACTAATCTCACTCCTGAGGGATCCACCCTCACGACCTAATCACCTCCAAAAGGGCTCACCTCCTAACACAATGATATTGGAGGTTAGGATTTCAACATGAGTTTGGGGGAGATATGACGATTCAGACCCATCGTGGGGAGTTTTACCTCATTGTCAGAAGTGTAGACCGACATCTTAATCTGGGCTACTGGGTTCAAAGCTGGCCCCTTCACCTATTAGCTCAGTGACGTGACCCAAACCAACTAACATCTCCAGGCCTCACTTTCTTCGCCACTAAAATGTGGATAATCACTACTGTCCATGAGGTTATTGCAAGGCTTAAGAGAATGACTACGTATAAAGTGCTCAGAAAAGTTCCTGGCATATATGAAACACTCGTGACAATGTCTAGTTAATGCAATTATTGCTACAACTGTCATTACCTATGAAGTAAAGATACTCTGAGGAAGGTCACCAGCATTGGTTCTCTGAAGACAGGCCCACAGCATCACGAGGTCATCTGATGAGGGATCTGATCACGTTTTAAAGGTTACATTTACACAGCATTGGCTTCCTTTGCACGTGTACCTGTTTCTGGGCTTGCCTCAACTAAAAACAAATCCCTAGAAAATAGGGACTATCACACACTGCCTGTGTATCTGTCTCTAGACTAGGAATACAGACAAGGGCGTCGACAGCTTATAGAAAGAAAGAAAGGAGGAAACATAAATTGAAAGCACAATGAGATACTATTTCCCACCACTATATGTAAAATGCCTGTATTAGAAAAAACAAATAATAATAAGTGTTGGTAAGGATGTGGAGAAATGAGAACAGTTCTTGCCTGATGCAGGAATATAAAAACAATGTAGCATCTTTAAAAAACAATCTGGCAGTCCTCAAAGAGTTAAAACACAGAGTTGCTATATAACCCAGCAATTCTACCCGAGGTATATATACTCAAGACAAATGAACACATATGTCTGTACAAAATTTGTACCCAAATGTTTGTAAGCAGCATTATTTATGGGAGTCAAAAAGTAGAAACTATCTAAATGTCTACCTGACATGTAAAGAAATGAAATGCGGTACACCCTTGTAATGGAATATTTATTCAGCAATAAAAAGAAATGAAGAGCTGATACATACCACAACTTAGGGGGACCCAGACTGCACTATGGTAAGTGAAAGAAACCAGGCACAAAGCCATATATTTATGATTCCATTGCTATGAATGCCTAGAATAGTAAACTATAGAGACAGAAAGTAGACCGCTGGCTGCCGAGGGCAGAGGGAGGCGCCAGGGTGGTCACAAGGAACGTCTTCTCGAGGGGATGGAGGTTTCCTCTTGGAGTAATGAAAATGTTCTAAGGCTCGGCGCCTGTGGCTCAACGGGCTAAGGCGCCAGCCACCTACACCTGAGCTGGCGGGTTCGAATCCAGCCCGGGCCCGCCAAACAACAATGGTGGCTGCAACCAAAAAATGGCCGGGTGTTGTGGCGGGCGCCTGTAGTCCCAGCTACTTGGGAGGTGGAGGCAAGAGACTCGCTTGAGCCCAGGAATTGGAGGT